>JANAVB010039219.1:577351-659851 GCA_029216955.1 Iris pallida
CTCTCAAGTAGACTCCCCTGGCGAGTAATGCTTCCATGCCACGTGAACCAATGTAATAGATTGATTCTACAACACCTTCACTCGGCGATTGAGGATACCTACTGGTTGCTCTTGGTACGATAAACTCGGTCCAACTGTGATCTCGGAATGATCAAGCTCATGATTATTGTCCGTCACGTATCTCCTCAACTGAGATACATGGAATACGTCATGCACTCTTTCTAGCGACGGTGGCTAGGCCAATCTATAGGCAACCTCTCCAACACGTTCCAAGACATCGAAAGGTCCGATGTACCTTGGTTTTATGTTAATGTTCATATTTGGTCTTCTTGATCCGGAAGTCGAATCATAGAAAAAAATAAAGTACAAAAGGGGACATGTTTGAGTAGGACATGGTATGCCTAGATGAAGGGGGCTTGTCTAGGTCTTGCATATGAAATTCGTTGGAAGGTAACAGCTAGTCTCGTGCTTCGAATGTCGATGTCATGGTAGGGGACATCAACCGACCTAAATAGAAAGTGGGTTTTCATGAGCCACTAGTTAACACCTGTCACGCCCCAGAACCAGAATACTGGAGAGCGGGGGCAGACATAGCCAGCTACGTATATTGAAATAGAATACATCTCAACTATACGGTCACGGCTGTCTAGATATGAGGGTTTACTACAAGCCAGCAGTCTCTTATGGTCAAGCCTATTGTCTCAATCTCAAGCAATTAACAGAGTTACAAGATATTAGAGCATCAAATATATATATATAAGGCGTCCCAAATATTACATATTGGATGATCATGAAGCTAGTCGTACAAAATGATAAGACTAGCAAGAGTTCAGTCATACATGATCAACCCTAGGATTTGTTAATCATGTTTTACAGCCCGTAGGCAGACAGTAAGTAAATGCATCGAGCTAACAGGTGCTCGTCGGCTAAACGCCTCAAAAGAATAAATTTACATATAAGTGGGTGAAACAAAAAGGAAAACCCACTCTTGGCCCGGGTTCCGTCTAGTTGTCACCATTGGGCAGGAAGCTTGGTAGATCCTCTGGAGCTGCTCCGAAATCTGGCCACACAAAACCAGCTGGATCAAACCCCAGAAAGAGCAAGTGCCACAAGGAGGCCACAAATAAGAACAAAAGCCAGCATATCAGAACATAAGAATAAAATAAAGTACAAGTAGTAGAGTACACAGGGCGATAAACGATTAGGGACGTGGAACCATTCCGTGAGCCAGATTACAATCCTTAAACCAAACAAGGATCGGGATTGTACCCCTTCGTCTGAATAGCTCACTGTCTCTACCCATTTATCGTTAGAGATAAGTAAAATAATCATGATCAAGAGTTCCAGGTACAGGGGCTAGACAAGACTTAAACAAGGCTGGACACCATCCATTCGCAATCGGCCAAACAAATACTACGGCTTACTACTTTAACTAACTAGGGTTATCACAAACCTAATTACTAACAAGATGCAAGTGAGAATTCAAGTCCCAAGCCCTGCAGACCATCCAGTTATCCTTCCGCGGGTTGAGAGTTATAGGTGGGTACATTGCCCGGGAGACAAATGTACCCTTAGGTGACTTAGAGGGTGCAACACATGACAGTGTGCTGGAAATGTGCTTTACTCGTCGGCAAGCTACAAGTCCATTAAAGCGCCCAGATAACGAGATTGCCTGTGACTGGAAATTCTCCATGTTCTAGTTTGATCTAATCATTAGCCTAATCCAATTTAGCGCGAGTCCCTGGCCGTGGTACCCAGGAAGTTACGTTCTAGACATGATGTAAGACAAGACAAGTGGATTGTACAAGCAAGCAAGCAGGAACACCCACGGTGTCAAGTTGATTATATGAGTCAAGTTATAAGTTACAAGTCAAGTCAAGTCAGGAGTGCGCCGCCACGGGCCACTATCAAGTTATCAAGATAAATCATGTCAGGGTACTGTCAGGAGTGCGCCACTACGGGCCACTATCAAGTCAGGTTGGTCATGTCAGGAGTGCACCACTACGGGTCACTGTCGTGTTATGCTAGTTCCTTGTCATACCAGGCCATGTACAATAGTCATTCCAAACATATTAAGTAAAATCAAGTTCATAACAAAAGGCGTAAGGATATAAAATGGACGTAAAACATCTAATAAGATATCAATATATATAGGGCTATAGAAGAGCCAAGCTAAAAGAAGATTAGAACCAAATCTCCATGATTGGACATATTGTGCAAGGGGTCATGGGGTTGGATTGCGCAAGAGTCAAGTGCGCCAGGGTACCAACTGCGCCAGAGATGGATGGCGCAGCAGATGGGTTGCGCGGGATCAAATTACGCAGGGGTTAGACTGTACAGAAGGGGATGGCGCAGGGTGAGCTGCGCAGAGGGTGGACTGCGCAGGAGTCAGGTTGCGCAGGGCCAACTACGCAGGGGTGAGTGCGCCAAGGGAGGTGCGCGGTCCAGCCCAAGAGGCCGGGCGCAATCGGCTATGCGCAATGAAAGGCGCTGGCCGAGAAGGAAGGTGCGCAGTTCACCAAAGGGTGAGTTGCGCAATCGGCCTTGCGCTAAAGAGCGCAGGCCGAGAGGGCTGCTTCTCCAACCCGAGAATAACTCCAAGAACTTCAAAACTTCAATTCTTCATAACTTGACCAAATCAAAACCAAATCTAGATTTTCAAAGTTCTAACTTGAGTAAAATCGAATTCTCTTCCACATGGAAGCATCAAAACATGCAAAAATTGAAGTTTAATATATCAAAACCAAGGATTTTTGAAAATAGTTAAAACCTAGATCTAGAAGAATGAAAGCTCCAATTCACAAAATGTCAAGTTCTAAAGTTGCTCTCCATGGCCTAATCTAGTTAATGAATAAATAAAAAGTGGTGCTTATTTGATGGCAAGGTGCACTTGCCTATGGATTGGGGAGTTGTGAGGAAGAAGGAAGAAGATGGAGAAGTTGTAGGAAAATTAATGGAGAGTAAAGAGAAGAGAGAAAGTTTGGTGGAGATATAATGAGGGTAGTTGTGTTGTGTTGAGGGTAGAGTGTAGGTTAAAGTGTTCCACTCATGATGAACCAAACCAAACCAATTAAAACTGAGCCGAACCAAAACCCAAAATACGAGAAAAACCCACAATTTCACAAGTCGAGAAAATTAAAATACATGCCAAAACCCAGATACGAGTATAAATACGAAAATACAGGAAATGGGGGTGACAACTCTACCCACCTTCAAAGAATTCCGTCCTCAAAATTTAATCAAGGAGCTAGAGATTGCCACGACAAGCTATACTAAGCACAGGCAAGCTACACTAAGCAGTTCAATCATACAATCATACAATACAAGCAAGGAAGGAAAAGCGTAAGGCATAAGAAAGACATTATACCTCACAAGTCAAACAGGTAGGGGTATTGCGATCGGATGTCGTCCTCATGTTCCCACGTTGACTCACCTAGAGAGTGATGACCCCAAGCAACACGGACTAAGTTAATAGTCTTGTCACTACACCAAAATAACAAATTAGGAACACTAGGTATTTTTTAATCAGGAACACCTATTTTCTGTACCTAGGTTTTGGAACGGATTAAAATCGTTCCAGATGAAAAAAGTGTTCCAAATAATTAATTTTTAATTTTTTGTTTAAAATACTTATTTTGGAACACACTTAAAATGTTCCAATTAAAAAAAGAACCATGTGAATCTCACGTGAGTGAAATTAGCAAAACATTACACTTTTCGCGCCCATTCTCTCAAAAATGTACTAATATTCAAATTAAACCAAACTCTATTATTCTTTCTCTCTTCCTTCCCATACGCAGAAGTTGTCTCCTCCCACTTCGGCGCGGAAGCTCGTCTCTCCATACTCATCAGAGAAGGTTCTCTCTCTCTCTCTCCATCTCTCTCTCTCCCTCTCTATTTTGTTTGCTTATGATTCCATTAGGTAGATAAACATCATTATGTTTGTTAACCACCATTTACTTAAGAGGGAGTTCTAACGAATGTGGTTTGCACATTCTGTAAAAGCTAGAAGCTTTGTACTAAATCATTCGACCGGTCCCGGCCATGGTTCCTCTTCTTGCTTGGCTCCCTATAGTTCTAATCGCTGCCGCGGTCGCAGTACCAAACCCTATCCCGTTCCCTGACTTTTTCCATGCTCCCAAAGAAGTTGCAATTTCTTTGCATCAAGAATTTGATTGAAAATTATAAAGGAATTGTGATTGAATTTGTGGAAGAAAATCATTGTAACTATCTTATACTTTGTATTTAGTCCCATACAAGTACACATCATGCTGGCTGAGTTCGGAAGCATATGTTCACCACATGTTCAGTAAAATTCCTAACTAAGTTCTTCTCTTCTTTGTATTTCCGTAGTCGATTCGCTTCTAATATTTAGTACTGATATTTTGTATTATTGTTATTATCCAAAAATTGTAATGGTTATTTCCTCTAGATCGCATTAGATTTGCACCATATACAGAAACACAATCTAATATTGAACTCAGAAACCAAAGTCGGGATACCCATAACATTAATTATCTTTATTATGTAGAAGATTACACGGTTCAAACGGAGACATGCATTCTTTTAGTATCTATATGGGGGAAAGATCAATTTTAGGAACATAAATTAGACCATTTAAAGTTATGAACAAAGAACAGTCGAGACATGCAACGTGCTCAATCTGACCTATGTGATGTTGTTGAGAAATTATTTTAAGTGGCACGTCAAAGGATGCATTCATTTGATGGTAAGGCATCTTTTCTATCCATTTGGAAGGAGAGTCCGTAGTTATTCGGATCACATTTTTGCTTCAACACATGATACAGGGTACACTACTTAGTCTGTCGGGGTGTTGTGTCAATTCTGGTTTTGTTTTGGTTGCTTTTTCTATCTTCTAATTATTTGTGAGCTTCTATGTGCCACATCACTATCAAACTGGCTGCTCATATTATTTAATATTTTCTAACTAATTATAGTACTTGAACAAACATGGTTCGTTGGCATTATTAAACAAATCTAATGACCTTGAACTTATCTTCTCATACTTACACTCTATTATTATAGCTTTTACATATTCCACATTTGAACATGCATTATGTAATTTATAAGATGGTACTTTTAGTTATATTTCAATCATGAAAGCACATTGATTAACAAATTTAGATGAGCAAGTTAAATAGTATGTGTGGTTATACCTGAATTAGTCTTTTATATTGTACACATTTGCACTCAAGTATATGTGTTTTGTGCATCCTACATTGTTTTTAAATTTATGCCTTCTATATTGTGAGTACAGCTTAAGCTATATTTTTTTTTCCTATCAATAGGCAATCAGGATATGGAATTCAAATCTAAGCCATGAAATAGCCTTGGAACTAAGTAGAGAAGTGCAGTAGCTAGTTTAAGGTATATGTTTCCTTTCATCGCCTTGAGCATGTATTACTCGTAATGCCAACTGACTCAAATTGCATGCTATTGTCTCATTAGATAATAATACTTTATCACATCTTTTCTACTTCTTGATACTATTAGCTACCTTGCTCGAGTTGAGATAATACTGAACAAGTGTTGAATTATGGAATTTGTCATGCTCACAAAAAATTGTTGTGTAGAAAATACAAAAATTGGAAACTATCAAGTTGCTTAGGGGAAAAAAACTTAAATGAGTACCACTAGATAACTATCATTAAACTTCTTTATTCATTATCATGTTATCTTTATTTATAACATAATTATAAAGTTTCTTCATGTAAGTGACTCCATTAGATGCTAATCTGATATGAGTATATGATTGCTAGCATCCCCCTTCTTTCTACCAGTTTATTGACTTCTTTTATCATTTATGTTCTTTGTAAGATTTTGGAATTTGTCCTCTATCTATTATTTTGATTATGTAGATACTCTTCATTATTTCAAGGATTTAGATAACTGGTATGGTGAGCTGTTATCATGTAAGATGACCTATTTGAAAATTTGTGTCTTCAATGAAATGTTCTTGTTACGCTTGGCTTGTGAGCTCTGTTTATATATCATCTTTTTTTCCACTGTTTTCTTCTCTGAGAATATATGTTTCTCTCATTTGTCATTGTTTCTTTTTTTGATAGTGACCTTCTATGGTCAACTAATGTGCTAAATTTCTTATTCTTCCTAGTAGTCTGACGACTCTATTGTGAGTGGTGTAGAATGTTAGTAAGACCTCTCTATAGAAATGTGTTACAGCCTATAGCTTTTTGGTCCTCTTTCAAATTTTTTCTTGTTTATATACGCCAATTTTATTTTCTAGGAAGCAAGATGACTATTATTTTGACTGGATATTTTCATTACCTAACATCTGATCAATAACTAGGTTTCTGGCAGTTTTTTACACTTCTCTCACTCTTTTGCATATATTGTTTTTCTATATGATATGCTTAGTTTGAATTGTGTAATAGTGCTTTACTATTTTTTCTAACTGTCCTTTTGTTTTATTTTGATAAATTAGGTGTAAGGTGGCAATATAGTATGTAATGTTGTATTATTTGATAAAAATAATAGTTCATGCTTGTGCCTTTTTTCCCTTCTACACATTTCAAAGTCATTTTTTATAACTATTTTTAATATCTTTATGTCACTATGATACTATCTACTGCAGATGATAGATAACTACTACAGGCCAGATCTGACCAAGGAGCCCTGGCTAGGCTCAGCGCCGTGCATAGGAACCTTAAGGTTGCCAAGTCGGGTGCCAAGAAGAGGAACAAGCAGTCTGTTAGGAATTATAGTACACAAGGTTAAAGCTTCATGTATTATGTTATACCACTTCCTTTTTTTCCTTATGCAGATTATTCAATTAGATGGTTACAAACTGACCGTAGCTATCTCATGAATCATGGTCAATATTTAAGTAAATATAGAACTACAAACAAGCCATAAGTAACAAGAAAAATTGACTTTGTCATACAACACAGTATAACTGTAGAATTGATCTTCAGATGTATCAGCCTTCCTAGTCGCGAAGTAGCCCTTAAACAACATCAAAACCCGGTTCAGAAGTCATCATATGCTTATATGTTCTACATCTCGACCATGTTTACTGAAAGTTCATTCATGATGAATTTTCAACAATTTTTTGTACGATGTAATGAAGTTTTCTTGGTTAGAGAACAAGTATCCCCCATGTAGCTTTCGAAAAAGGGCGATTTATTGCCTGGTTCTATCGGATTATATTAAAGTGAGTAATGTTTTAGTTGAAGATATAATGTATAATAAGCATGTCATCCTTTCTTCCATGTTAAAGTGAGTAATGTTTTACTTGGCCATAATCTGAACATATCTTTGATTTTGGATACATGTTTGTATCCTTATTTAACAAGTACCTCACACGGTCCTTCCTCGACACCATTGTCAGATAAGGGACACTAATGTATAGGGAAGGTCCACTGGAACCCAAAACATGGTTGAAATCGTGCTAATCATGATTGAGATGTGCGAAAGTAACTTTTCCTTGCAACGTATCATTTACATTAACTTTTTGGAACCTGCTTACTAGTATGTGGCGGTCGGATGCTTTACTTGTCTATTTTTCTTGCTAAACTTCATTTCCTTTTAACATTACAGTTTGATATATATGGGTTCTTGCATGAAGCTCAGTAAATATTTAAATTTGTCACTAGTGTGCATGTCTTTTATCTATTTGATGTTTCAAACAAAAGTTTCCAAAAGCAAAATGGAGCATATCTGATTATAATGTATCAAGCTGACAGTTGACCGTCTAATACCAAATCTGACTATCCATACATTGGCAGTATCTAGAGCTTCTTTAGTTTTCAATCCTACACATGACTTCCTGACAGTTTTTTTCTGCAGTTTAAAACTACCGACTGTTGCAATCGAATGTTATACGCAGATCTTGAATCAGCTTCGCGGTCGGTGTGGTTATTGGTTTTACATTGAAGTGGCGTGTCAGGCATAGGCATTGGGCCAGTAAACTTCTGAGGCAACTGAAGGATTAAACTGTCACATCTTAGGTTTTTTTAATTTTTTTCCTTGGGTGTGCAACAACTATGATTTGAGTTGTACTAAATCATATATTTTCTGGGACATATTGGATTCTTGTTTGAACTTCCATAACATAATTTGTTATCCATTAAACAATATTCTAAATTAATGTAACAACTATGGTTCTGGTTCTGGGAAACTCTACATATGGAAAGATAATTGTTCTGCATGTGAATCAAACATTTATGTCATATTATTTGTGTGTTGCAGTCTGTATTACAGGTTTGATGATGGTGATAATGTGTCATTTGGGTTGTAGGTTTTATTATATTTCAAACAACCTTTATTATACTTCTCAATGATGAATGCAGTACTGGCATTTTGGCTAACGACAAAAAAGAAGAAGCCAAGAGCACTTTTTATTCAGGAACTTTTAGTTAATTTTGCTTTGTTGGTGTTCCAAAACTGGAAAAAAATTTAGTCATTCCAGAAAGTGTTACAAACAATCTGAAATGCTTTTTTAGGCACGCCTTAATGGTGTTCCAAAATTGGAACACATTTAAAGTGTTCCAATAAGCGTTTGTTGGAACGCTTTATTTCCGTTCCAAGCAAATTGGCAGCCCAAAAATAGGCACTGTAAATAGGCGTTCCTGAAATTATTTGGAACATATTTTTATTGTTCCAAAATGACCATTTTGGTGTAGTGTGTTCTTGAGCGTCTTTTCCCTCCGGTCCAAAGTAGACACGGGCCTCTCCTCATACGAAAGGTTGGTACCAACAACCAATTCCGAATGATCTAGGATATGGCTCGGGTCCGGGATGTACCGTCTTAATTGGGATACATGGAATACATCGTACCTCACTTAGCGACGGCGGAAGAGCGAGACGATAGGACACATCGTCTACTCGCTCTAGAATATCGAACGGCCCTATATACCTAGGACTAAGCTTTCCCCGTATGCCAAAACGAATGACGCCACGGGTAGGAGAGATCCTAAGGAATACATGGTCGCCGACGGCAAATTCTAAGGGACGCCGATGAGCATCGGCCCAATGGCGCTGGCGATCCTGAGCAACTCGGAGGTGATCTCTGACTTTCCTAACCACCTCAACCGTCTGAGAAATCAGTTCTGGACCGAGCATCTGCCTCTCTCCGACATCGTCCCATGCTAATGGGGATCTGCACTTCCTGCCATACAGAGCCTCGAAGGGTGCCATCTGGATACTGGCCTGGAAACTATTGTTGTACGAGAATTCCACCAGGTGCAGGTGATCCTCCCACGAACCACCGAAGTCAAGGGTACACGACCGCAACATATCTTCGAGGGTTTGTATAGTATGCTCTGACTACCCATCTGTCTACGGATGATACGCCGAGCTGAACTTGAGACGAGTCCCCAAACTTTGATGAAGACTGCGCCAGAAGTGCGATGTGAATCTCGTATCCCTGTCTGATATTATGCTGACTGGCACTCCGTGGAGTCTGACGATCTGCCTGAGATACATCTCTGCTAGCTGCGCCGTCGACTGTCCAACTATAAATGGAAGAAAGTGTGCCACCTTGGTAAGCCTGTCCACAATGACCCAAATAGCATCTCTGCCTGCCGGAGATCTGGGTAGTCCAGTCACGAAATCCATGGTTATGTGCTCCCATTTCTATTCTGGGATTGGCAAGGGTTGAAGAAGTCCAGCTGGCCTCTGATGTTCAGCCTTGATTTGTTGGCAAACCAAACATCGAGAGATATACCGGGCTATCTCCCTCTTCATACCATTCCACCAAAAGTGCTGACGAATATCTCGGTACATCTTCGTGCTGCCTGGGTGGATGGAATACTGCGAACTGTGAGCCTCTGCCATGACTTTCTGTGTGATATCTCCACTGGATACACAAAGACGCGTGCCGTGTCGAAGTGTACCATCCTCATAAATACATAACTCTGGCCTTCTTCCTGCCTCACACTCTGCTCTGAGCCGCTGAATCTTGGAATCTGTTAACTGTGCTGTCCGGATCCTCTCAAATATGGTGGACTGAATCTGTAGGCTGGCCATCAAGGCCACATTGGAAGGAAGAATCACTTCAATTCCCATCTTCTGAAGATCTGCCAATAGCTCTGGTTGCGCCGTCAGGAAATAAACTCCGGCTCTCCTGCTCAATGCATCTGCTACTACGTTGGCCTTCCCTGGGTGATATTGCAAGTCCATATCATAGTCCACAAGTAGCTCGAGCCATCTTCTCTGCCGCATATTAAGATCCTTCTGGGTGAAAACATACTTCAGGCTCTTATGATCAGTAAATATCTCCACTCTGTCTCCGTACAAGTAGTGCCTCCACAACTTAAGTGCAAACACTACTGCTGCTAGCTCCAAGTCGTGGGTCGGGTAATTCTTCTCATGATCACGGAGTTGACGTGACGTATAAGCAATTACCTTCCCATGCTGCATCAAAACACATCCCAATCCTCTGCCTGAAGCGTCGTAATAAACTGTGAATCCTCCGGTCCCATCTGGAAGGGTGAGAATGGGAGCCGTTATCAAACCTCGCTTCAACTTCTCAAATGATTCCTGGTATTCTGCTGTCCAAACGAATGGCACATCCTTGCGGGTCAACTGGGTCATCGGCGCTGAAATCCTTACAAAATCAGAGACGAACCGCCGGTAGTAGCCGGCCAATCCAAGAAAGCTGCGAACTTCTGCCACTGAGCTGGGTACTGGCCATGCCTCGATAGCCACAATCTTCTGGGGATCCACTTCCACTCCTCCTTTGGTAATGATGTGACCCAAGTAAGAAATACGATCGAGCCAGAACTCGCATTTACTGAACTTGGCGTACAACTGGTGCTCTCTGAGAATCTGGAGGACAACTCTGAGATGCTGCTCGTGCTCTGCTTCATTCTTGCTGTAGACCAGGATGTCATCAAGGAACACTATCACAAACTGATCCAAGTAAGGCATGAAAATACGGTTCATGAGGTCCATGAACACCGCCGGCGCATTGGTCGCTCCAAAGGGCATAACTAGAAACTCCCAATGCCCGTACCTAGATCTGAACGCCGTCTTTGGGATGTCCTGCTCTCTGACTCTGATCTGGTGGTATCCTGACCGCAAGTCTATCTTCGAGAAAACTGAAGCCCCCTTGAGTTGATCAAACAAGTCATCTATCCTCGGGAGAGGGTATCTGTTCTTGATTGTCACTGAGTTCAAGGTACGATAATCTACACATAGCCTGGACATACCATCCTTCTTTTTCACAAGAAGCATCGGGGCTCCCCAAGGCGATCCACTAGTACGAATGAATCCCTTGGTTCTAAGTTCTTCAATCATCTTGTACAAAATCTCCAACTCTGAAGGCGCCATTCTGTAGACTCGCTCTGATACTGGTGCTGTCCCGGGAATCAAGTCTATGGTGAACTCAATCTCCCGTTCTGGCGACATCCCTGGAAGTTCCTCTGGAAAGACATCTGGAAACTCTTCAACTATCCGGGGCAACTGCACTGCTGCTACTGCCATCCGCAATACTGGAGGAGATGGCTCTACTGTGCCTCTGGAAAATGAAAACTCTGGCTCTCCGGGAATACTAAAGATAACTCTGCCAACATGGCAGTCTATCCTAGCATAATAGTTCCTCAACCAATCCATGCCTAGGACTACATCATAGTCTGCCATAGGGAACTCTATGAATCTAGCGGAAAACTCCCTACCGCTAACTACGATCCGACACGAGGAAAACACTCGATCTACTCCCACAAGACCATTACCAGTAAGTACATTGAGCCTCACTGATAATGACTCGGGCTCCAATCCTATCCGTGTCGCGAATCGTGCAGACATGAATGAATGCGATGCACCAGAATCAAATAATACAGATGCTGGAAAGGTGTTGACGAGAATAGTACCTGCCACTACCTCACCTGGTGCAACTTCTTCTTCCATGGTCATCATCATAGCCTAACCTCTAGCTGCGGGTCCTCTTTGCTGGGAACCCCTCTGCCGACTCTGTGCTGGAGCCTGGGTGAACTGCTGCTGGAAGGCCTGGGCCTGGGGCGCCAATGGCCTCGGGTACTGCTGCTGCTGCTGAACTGGAGCTGGGGCTGGTCCTCTCACCGAAGAACTAGAAAGGTTGGATGATGATGGACCTCCCCTATTCGGGCAGGTCCCTATCTGGTGGTCTGCTCCTCCACAAGCCAGGCACAATCCCCGTGCCCTACGATACTCTGCCACTACATAGCCCGGCTTCCCGTAATGAGAACATCCCACCGCGGAAGACTGCTTCTGCTTCTGCTGCTGCGGGTACATCGGGGTCGAATGCTGAACCGACGTCACTGAGGCCGCCTGCCTCAGAGTTCCAATGGTTATACCCCTAGCTGCCGGGGCTGGAGCTGAAGATTGGTGCATCTGGTTGTGGGACCGCTTCCTGCCTCCGATCCTGTCCACAATTCTTCGGAAGGTATACTCATGCCTCCTTGCTGCCTTCAACACTGCATCGAACGTCTGGTGCTCGAACTGCTCCACAGCCAATAATATCTCTAAGTGCAGCCCTTGCTGGAACCGCTGAGCCCTATCGAACTCGGTTGCCACCAAGGTGGGGGCGAACCTACTCAGCCTGGAAAACTCGGTCGCATAGCCATCGACCGTCCTGCCTCCTTGCTTCAAGTTGGTGAATCTGGTCTGCAGGTCGTACCGTGCTACCGCATCGAAGTACTTTGTCAGGAACCTCTCTCTGAATGTGGCCCAAGTGACTGGTGCTGCTAATCCCATGGCCTGAGCTGTCCACCAATCGCGAGCCAAGTCTAACAACTGTAGACGTACCACCGCTACCTTCTCATTCTCAGGTGTTCTAGCTGCTTCTAGAACCACCTCGGTATCCTGAAGCCAAGCGTCCACGGCAATCGCATCTTCACTGCCGTCAAAGAAGGAAAGGTTCAAGCGCTTGAAACTGTTGGTCGCCTGATTCCCTTGGGGACCTCCTCGGTTTAGTGCATCATGAACTTCCTGGTGCAAGGCGTCGCCTCGACGATCTTGGGATGCAAGCAGTTCTCTGATAAGCCCTACCAAAGGTCCCTCATCCTGTCTAGCTGGTTGAGCGGGCGGAGCTGCCTGAACTGGAGGTACTGAGCCTCCGGAAAGCATAACTCGGGAGGCTACTCCAGAGTGCTGAGCTTGATCTTCCTGGCGCTGGGGTGCTTGTCGAGCTTCCTATGGCTGGTTGGCAGGTCCGGGAGTAATACCGCTGAAGAAGACGACATAGGGAATAATAAGGAAAGGACCAGGACAGATCAATGATACAAGCATGTGATCAGGTCAAGAATCTCAGGGATTTGAAGATACGAGCAGAGATCAAGGGCGAATATCGATTGAGACATCTATTCGGTAAACCCTCACATTTTTTGATTGACAAGACCTGCATGGGCCACCACTTAAACCATGTCACGCCCTAGAACCAGAATACTGGAGAGCGGGGGCAGACATAGCCAGCTACGTATATTGAAATAGAATACATCTCAACTATACGGTCACGGCTGTCTAGATATGAGGGTTTACTACAAGCCAGCAGTCTCTTAAGGTCAAGCCTATTGTCTCAATCTCAAGCAATTAACAGAGTTACAAGATATTAGAGCATCAAATATATATATATAAGGCGTCCCAAATATTACATATTGGATGATCATGAAGCTAGTCGTACAAAATGATAAGACTAGCAAGAGTTCAGTCATACATGATCAACCCTAGGATTTGTTAATCATGTTTTACAGCCCGTAGGCAGACAGTAAGTAAATGCATCGAGCTAACAGGTGCTCGTCGGCTAAACGCCTCAAAAGAATAAATTTACATATAAGTGGGTGAAACAAAAAGGAAAACCCACTCTTGGCCCGGGTTCCGTCTAGTTGTCACCAGTGGACAGGAAGCTTGGTAGATCCTCTGGAGCTGCTCCGAAATCTGGCCACACAAAACTAGCTGGGTCAAACCCCAGAAAGAGCAAGTGCCACAAGGAGGCCACAAATAAGAACAAAAGCCAGCATATCAGAACATAAGAATAAAAGAAAGTACAAGTAGTAGAGTACACAGGACGATAAACGACTAGGGACGTGGAACCATTCCGGGAGCCAGATTACAATCCTTAAACCAAACAAGGATCGGGATTGTACCCCTTCGCCTGAATAGCTCACTGTCTCTACCCATTTATCGTTAGAGATAAGTAAAATAATCATGATCAAGAGTTCCAGGTACAGGGGCTAGACAAGACTTAAACAAGGCTGGACACCATCCATTCGCAATCGGCCAAACAAATACTACGGCTTACTACTTTAACTAACTAGGGTTATCACAAACCTAATTACTAACAAGATGCAAGTGAGAATTCCAGTCCCAAGCCCTGCAGACCATCCAGTTATCCTTTCGCGGGTTGAGAGTTATAGGTGGGTACATTGCCCGAGAGACAAATGTACCCTTAGGTGACTTAGAGGGTACAACACATGACAGTGTGCTGGAAATGTGCTCTACTCGTCGGCAAGCTACAAGTCCATTAAAGCGCCCAGATAACGAGATTGCCTGTGACTGGGAATTCTCCATATTCTAGTTTGATCTAATCATTAGCCTAATCCAATTTAGCGCGAGTCCCTGGCCGTGGTACCCAGGAAGTCACGTCCTAGACATGATACAAGACAAGACAAGTGGATTGTACAAGCAAGCAAGCAGGAACACCCACGGTGTCAAGTTGATTATACGAGTCAAGTTACAAGTGACAAGTCAAGTCAAGTCAGGAGTGCGCCGCCACGGGCCACTATCAAGTTATCAAGATAAATCATGTCAGGGTACTGTCAGGAGTGCGCCACTACGGGCCACTATCAAGTCAGGTTGGTCATGTCAGGAGTGCACCACTACGGGTCACTGTCGTGTTATGCTAGTTCCTTGTCATACCAGGCCATGTACAATAGTCATTCCAAACATATTAAGTAAAATCAAGTTCATAACAAAAGGCGTAAGGATATAAAATGGACGTAAAACATCTAATAAAATATCAATATATATAGGGCTATAGAAGAGCCAAGCTAAAAGAAGAATAGAACCAAATCTCCATGATTGGACATATTGTGCAAGGGGTCATGGGGTTGGATTGCGCAAGAGTCAAGTGCGCCAGGGTACCAACTGCGCCAGAGAAGGATGGCGCAGCAGATGGGTTGCGCGGGATCAAATTGCGCAGGGGTTAGACTGTGCAGGAGGGGATGGCGCAGGGTGAGCTGCGCAGAGGGTAGACTGCACAGGAGTCAGGTTGCGCAGGGCCAACTGCGCAGGGGTGAGTGCGCCAAGGGAGGTGCGCGGTCCAGCCCAAGAGGCCGGGCACAATCGGCTATGCGCAATGAAAGGCGCTGGCCGAGAAGGAAGGTGCGCAGTTCACCAAAGGGTGAGCTGCGCAATCGGCCTTGCGCTAAAGAGCGCAGGCCGAGAGGGCTGCTTCTCCAACCCGAGAAGAACTCCAAGAACTTCAAAACTTCAATTCTTCATAACTTGACCAAATCAAAACCAAATCTAGATTTTCAAAGTTCTAACTTGAGTAAAATCAAATTCTCTTCCACATGGAAGCATCAAAACATGCAAAAATCGAAGTTTAATAGATCAAAACCAAGGATTTTCGAAAATGGTTAAAACCTAGATCTAGAAGAATGAAAGCTCCAATTCACAAAATATCAAGTTCTAAAGTTGCTCTCCATGGCCTAATCTAGTTAATGAACAAATAAAAAGTGGTGCTTATTTGATGGCAAGGTGCACTTGCCTATGGGTTGGGGAGTTGTGTGGAAGAAGGAAGAAGATGGAGAAGTTGTAGGAAAATTAATGGAGAGTAAAGAGGAGAGAGAAAGTTTGGTGGAGATATAATAAGGGTGGTTGTGTTGTGTTGAGGGTAGAGTGTAGGTTAAAGTGTTCCACTCATGATGAACCAAACCAAACCAATTAAAACTGAGCCGAACCAAAACTCAAAATACGAGAAAAACCCACAATTCCGCAAGTCGAAAAAATTAAAATACATGCCAAAACCCAGATACGAGTATAAATATGAAAATACAGGAAATGGGGGTGACAACACCTTAATGTAAACCAACTTATTCCAATCAATCACTTGTACTAGTATATCCTAGAATTTAGAAGTCTTACAATCTACTCACTCTAGAAGCCAAGACACGGTTTTTAGGATTAATGAGGTAAGCAATATTGTATCTTGACTATAATTATAAAAGAATAATACTCAAGGCAATAGGTAACAAGGTATGGTAGATATGGATCGAGTATGAGGATCCTTCTCTATTTTTGAATGGATACAAAACAATTGTACATATATCGCCTTCGTAGCCATAGGTGGTACGGTGAACTATGGGGTCTTATGTGTCTATCGTCTCTCAATACGAGCGTTTGTTTTTTTGTTTTTTTAGTAAAGGCAGAGGAACAATAAGGAGTTCGAGGGAGGGGATCGATTGCGAATACGAGGTTCCGAGGGCGAATTGAATAATTACCAGCGAGTTGTCAAGGTAGTTATGGTTAAGATCCTAGGGACTTCTATATCTCAATCCATGTGGGATAATCATATGAAGAGCGACCGTGTGCACTAAGGTTCATCAGACCATAGTATATCGATTCTAATTAGACAATATGCTAGTGGGCGTCCCCAATAAACACATGTCCTGAACAAGCATGACAAAGAAAAAGCTTGCAAAATCTAGGCTATAATAGCGGTGTTTAGTTATGGTAGTTCAAAACATAGGTACGCGAGATATATAGTTGAAAGAAGTCACCAGTAGTTCATGTTCATCAAACTCTAAGACTCGACCTATGATTGTGCCTCTACAGTTGTCCTACTGGTTTCTTATCTAAGGCATTTGATTGAACTAATAAGCACAGTCTAGGTAATCTTCTGAGTGTTCCCTTTAAAGAAGGTCGTCGGGACAAGGAGGGTGATAGATCATGAGGCGTTCTACCCAACTTATAAGAGTTCAACTAATAGCGTATCTGAGCAGCATAAAACGCATATACTAAGTACGAGTCATCTTCCTAACCTGCCTATCATCATGGGGAGAAAGGATAATATTTGTAGTAGAACGGGAATCCGACAATATGTAATTAAAGACAATCAATGGATTTAAAGGAAATCAAGAATGGAGGTTAAGTATGTGGGTGAGGTACCTAGATTCTAATTTTATATGCAGGCCCATTTCTCACAGTAACGTAATCGAAACGGCTAACTCCAGGTGAGAATTAATTAGTTATGAACCTATTGATAGCACAGTTTCTTGAGGGAAAGTATTATACCAGTTTCGAGGTCGTCATAAGTTCTGATCATTTACCATTATCAACAACTTAAAGAGAATAACAATGGATCTATATTTTAGGAAAGGATGAGTGAGATGGAAGATGCATGACTAGGCTTATAATTAACTAGTGCAGCGTGGCTCTAGTGGTAAATAAGGCAAGTAGCAAGAACGTAGCAACTAAAATCATACCTGCTATGATTTCCTCAGGGATTCTGCACCCTCTACCGCTAGTGAAAGGCCTGCCCATGCCTCTGACTAGGGCCCTGTGCTATCGCCCTGTAGAACTGCAATTGCTGTGGAGGTAATGGTGGACATGGTGCTCCTACTGTTGGTGTCATGAGCCTAGACACATGCTGAACCGGTCGAGGTATGGGAAGTGCTTGGACAGTTGGCATGGGAGTCTGTTGATCATGCACTTGAGTTCGTGAGTCGGGATAATCTTTAATCATATGTTGTCTCGATCCGCATCTTAAGCATAAACCAAGACGGATTCGACAATCTCTACTGATGTGTCCCTTCTTTTCGCAATAGTTGCAGGTAGGCTTCTCTCGAGCCCGGCATAGTCCTTCTCCTTGCTCCTGCTGCGAGGTATGTGGTGTCCCCGTACAATTTTTGGCTTCGTGATAATTGGAACCGCAAATCATACACTGTCCCAATCTACGACGATAATCCTTCACAAGGTGACCCTTCCTATGGCAGAAGCGCATGTAGGAAGCTCCCTATCTGGATATGGTGATGCTCTAGGGTGTCATTGTGCTTCGGGATGTCTATTCGGCCCATTCTGATTCTCTCTAACTGGCACTGAGGCTGGCGAGGCAGATAGAGTCCTGTTTAGGGCTATAGATATAATACTCCTTGCAAACTCATTTTGTTGTTGTTGTACTTATAATAACCTTAGCAAGAACCTTGACGCCGAAGCCTCGTTAGAGTAAGAAACTGGCATGGATGATGGGGACCGAGGAGGAAGTGGCGTATATTCTTGCTAGGAAGCTGGGATTCTCTGATCTGGCTGAGTCACACAATTTGGCTGAAAGGGTGTAGTAGAGGGCACATTCTCTTTTAGGGGTACTGTAGTGGTCTGTCCAGTCTGGTTGGCTGGGGGTGCTGCAATCTCTGGGTGCAACATCGTCGGTGGTGGAGGCATCTGAGGTCCCGACTGTGGGGGAAACTGCTGAAGGAATGGTGGTGATGGAGGTAGTGGTACACTCCCTTCCGGTGGCATGGTAGGGGTCTGTCCAGCCTGGCTGTCTTGGGGTGCTACGATCTCTGGGTACTCCGTCGTCGGTATCGTAGAAGGCTGCGACTGTCCTGGCTAGTATAGTGTCGCTGGAGTCATTGGAGGGTTCTGCTCCTCATGGGTAGTCGTATCACCAGCTTTGGGGGTCAAGGTAATGGTGCGTCCACTTCGTAGATTCATACTGATGGCATGAAGAAGATAAGTTGATATTAGGAAGATTAGATATGAAGTAAAACGAATAATCAAGGAAGTTTCGAAAAGATTGGAAGTCAAGAGGTAGTAGTAGTTCTGGATGAGATATTCCTATTCTAATATGCAGGCTTGTTGGGCACAGTCATGAAACCCAACAATATTAACGTTGACCTGCATGGGCCACCACAAAAACATGTAACGCCCTAGTCACAAAATACGAAGGACCAAGTATGTGAGCATGCCAGCTGCACATATAAGAAGAATACTCCAATATATAGAATCCTCACATATGCACATAAGCTGTAAATAAATAATCACAGGCCAGAATAACATATCTAATCTCATCACAGCTCAGCACAGAAGATAATAAAGTCCAAATGAATAAAGCAGAGTATCAAAAGATAGCCGGGTGAACATACTCACTCCAAACAGCTATGAAAAATAGTCTCACAAGATCGGAGTCCGACCTCCGCCAAAATAGAAAGAAAAGAGATGTAAAATAATATCTACAACTGTCTCAGATAAGAAATAGACTAGAAGTCAAAAGGCACTGCCTCGTCATCAATGTAAGATAGCTCCAACGTCGCTCCGTACTCCTATAGAAAATCGTCTAAACCTGGAGAGATAACCAGGTCCTCAGGGGACATAGCAAGATATAAGAAAACACCATACCATATAAACTATAATAATATAATAAGAGAGAAAGGTATGCATGCTATCGGGTTCCTGACCATTCTACTGTGAATATGCAGTTGAGATACATTCCTTCGACGCATGAGCCCTGGCTGAATATAGGATCCGGTATAGTCCCCTCTTGGGCACCAGTGACCAAGAGCATGACGTTCAAAAACGACAGTGGCCAACCTAAGAGGCTCATACCCGTATCTCCAGCGGAGCTTTCGGGTTACAAAGGAAGTACAATCGAAGCCCGTACGTCAGGTAATGTTCTCCCCACCCAATGCCTAGTATCATCATCTCCATGACTGACATGTACCTCTAGTAACCGCCAAGTCTTCTAGCATGCTATTCTATTGGCAATTACCCCTATCCGTCGTACGCTCCATACGTATCGATGGCCAGCCTACTACGCGGATACGTATCCTATATGTGACTCACATCACGTGATACAACAAGTGTCAAGGCCGTATGAGATATACCAATACCTCAACATCAATGGGTGGTCAATAAACTAAGTCAATACAAGAGAATAAATAAAGCAAGAAAAACGACCGATAGAGTCGCTTGCACCCAAGTATGACTTGGACGCACAGTTTAAATAATACGAAATAAATGCTGAAAATAACAACTGAAAATAAGAATATAATAATCACAGAGTAAGGTGGCAAGGTATCTTGCCTGCGGTGCGAGAAGGGCAAATCCAAGTGTAGCAAAGGTCAGCACCAAAACTCACAAATCACAGATGACTCCAAACTGAAAAAAACATCAAAAATGATCTCGATGAAGAAGATATACCTAGGAAACGCCTGTCCAAAAGTCAAATTCTGGAACAAAGGCAAAATCATAATTTCGGATCAAAACGATGTCCGCCGTTGGACCCGCTTTGCACCAAAATGCGTGCCAAAGTCTATGGTCTCTAAAGTCGTCAAACTACATGTCTATGGTTTCAGTTTAAGGAGAGGAACTCAACGGTATGTCCAGTTTTGGATTCCGAGGAGCCGTGTACAGAATCGCCCGTTTGAGTGGGTCGCGGGCCCGCCAAAAATGGGTTCCGATTCGACCTTCTCAGAATCGAACCAAACTTGGCATGCAGGACCAGAATTTCGATCCGGACCTGTTGGCATAAGTTTCATCTCGATTCAATGACTGTACATGAAGTTATAGGCAAGTTTGCAAAATGTCGATACGGTGGTATCTCGACGGATACACGTTGATTTCGTCGCGCACACGCAACGAAACTGAGTTCCGTCAGTTCCCACACGTCCGTAACATCCATATGCGCCTTTCGATGCATATAGCGTGTGACCATGTCGCTCGGTTTGTTGGGACGTACGTCGTATCGTGGAAATTTTCTGAAATTAACTCTTTAGAAAACAGTTTTTTGCCCGACTTTAACACTGATTTAATTCTCGCACAGAAAACGAAATACAGATCTACAAATTGCGTTTTGATCGTGGTTATGTTGTCTTCACATTATTCAATTAGTTTCTACGATACATTAATGTAAAGCAAGAAAATTGGCCGACAATTTATCGTTTTAAAATAGTTTTTAGTTTTACAGAAAACAGATTTTTGTTCAACTTTGTCTCGATTTTTTGAGCAAGTTAAAGGGTTGTTTTCGAAATCCAACTGGAGGATCTCGAAGAGGGTCAAGTCTACTTTCCAGAAAATCTTACGGATCGAAAATTGGTGCTACAGGTAAAAAGTTACGTCGTAGGGAAGTAGGGTACCTTGAGTGGGAAAACTGCTCCGTGGGTAACGCGAGGCTGACTTCCGATGCTCCATTCGTCGCGTACAAAGCGCCGCTGCTGGTGAAACGAATTCGTAGTTGAAGAGGGTATAATCAGCCTCAACTTTCGTTTTGGAAGATTAGGGTTTTGAGGCTTGTGCAAAAAGTTATATTTATAACAACTTTCAACAAAACCTAATACTAATAGGTTTTGGATTTGTGAACCCCACATGGGATAATTCGTGAGCTTGCTGCCTTCAGCAGCAAGCAAACTTTGGGTGGGCCCCGCACTCTTAAGCTCAGCCTGCTTTGGGCTAAGGTCGGGCTCGGGTTGGCATTACTATAGCAGTTGAGCTCCTCTGTTTAAGGGATGTGGGGTCGTCCCCCCCCCCCCCCCCCCCCGCCCCTCTTCACAGCACAGTTGCTGTATTGGTGGGGGGTTCGGCCACCATCCCATATTTTTTTAACTAATAAATATATATATATATATATATATATATATATATATATATATATATATATATATATATATATATATATATATATAATAAATATATATATATAATAAATATATATATATATATATATATATATATATATATATATATATATATATATATATATATATATATATATATATATATACATACATACATACATACATACATACATACATATATATATATATATATATATATATATATATATATATATATATATATATATATATATATATATATATATATATATATATATATATATATATATATATATATATATCTTTTAAGCAAGCAATAAATTCCCAAAAAATTACTAATAAATTCCTAAAAATTCTAGGATTTACTATATACCTTATTTAATAGAAATATTAACAGCACACATATAATAGATACACACATGCATTTATATTTACGTATATCTACCAAATAATTTCTAAATAGTATAGAAAGATAATTTTTAAGGCACTAAAATAATTAGAAAATATTGGGGGTTTACACTACGGTTTATGACATAATGTATAACCTCAATGAACTCTTCGGACATCAGAGTAGAGCAGCTAGGCAGTTTGCTATGAAGTGTTTGATGAATACAAAAATGGCTGAGGGTACACCAGTAAGGGATCATGTTCTCAAGATGATGGGTCATCTGAATGAGATGGAGATCCTTGGAGCTGAAATCGATGGGGAATCCCAGGTCGATTTCATTCTCGTGACTCTGCCTAAAAGTTTTGACAATTTTTGCCTTAATTACAACATGAGCAAAAGGTTGTATAGTTTGCCAGAACTTGCAAAAGAGCTATAGGATGCAGAATCTTTGTTTAGGCAGAGTGGTCATGTTTTTGTTTCTGAAAAGGCTTATACTTCTAAGCCAAAAGGCGGTAAGAAGAAGAATAACATTCAGAAATAAGCAAACTCAGCAAAGAAGGGCATGGGACCTCAAGGCACAGTGAAAAGCCAAAAGACAAATGTTTCAAGTACAAAGGGTCAGGACATTGGAAGACTGATTGTCCACTTCTCAAACAAGGGAACAAAGAAGGTATATCTCATTTACTAGTAGTTGAAACATGTTTAGCGGTGTTATCTACCGGCACCTGGTAGATACATAAACCACAAATCATGTCTACAATACATTACAGGGGTTCCAGGAAACCAGACGGCTCAGTGATGGAGATATATGCTTGTTCATGGGTGATGCTACAAAAGTAGCGGTCGTTGCATCAGGAGATGTTACTTTATCTTTTGGTAGAAATAAGTGTTTGACATTGAGAGATTGTCTTTATGCTCCTTCACTTAGAAGGAATTTTAGTTTCTGTTTCTATGCTAGTTAAGGATGGATATTTAGTTTATCTTAATGACAATATTGTTATTAGAAAGAATAAATATTTTATATGTTTTGGTGCATTGGTTGATATTCTGTATGTCATTAATCCTATTTCGCCCACAATGCAACTTATGAAAATGAATAATATGTCATCTAACTTAAATAAAAGAAAAGAACCTTCTTGTATGAACCAAACATATCTTTGGCACTTGCGATTGGGGCATATTAACCTAAGAAGGATTCAAAGACTGGTTGAAGATGGACCTTTGAGTTCATTGGAAGTGGAGGCACTACCAGTCTGTGAATCCTGCTTGAAAGGTAAAATCCAAAAGGACTTTTACGACAAAGGGGTATAGGACCAAAGATGTATTAGAATTGGTTCATTCTGAGTTGTGTGGACCCATGACTATCCAAGCTAGAGGTGGCTTTGAATATTTTGTCACATTTATTGACGATTATTCAAGGTATGGATACATTTATTTGATGTGCCGTAAGTCTGAGTGCTTTAAAATTTAAAGAGTACAAGGCTGAAATGGAGAAATGTCATAGAAAATGTATCAAGTTATTACGATCAAATCGTGGTGGCGAGTACCTCTTTGGAGAGTTTAGGGAATATTTAACAGAGGCTGGGATTACATCCCAATTGACTGCACCTGGAATGCTCCAACAGAATGGTATAGCCGAAAGAAGGAATAGAACTCTTATGGAGACGATAAAATCAATGATGAGTTATTCGGATTTACCAAATTCGTTTTGGGGATATGCCTTAAAGACTGCAGCTTATATTTTAAATTTGGTTCCTTCTAAGTCAGTACCTCTTACTCCCACAGAGTTGTGGATTGGGCGTAAGCCTAGTCTGAAACATGTTCGCATTTGGGGTAGTCCAGCACATGTGCTGAATGGAAAAGCAGATAAGTTGGAATCTCGTACAGAAGTACGCTTGTTTGTAGGCTATCCAAGAGGAACGAAATGAGGTTTATTTTATAGTCCTAAGGATCAGAAAGTCATTGTAAGCACCAATGCCGGATTCTTATACGAAGACTATGTGATGAACCATAAACCCACAAGTAGAGTTATTCTAGAAGAACTGAGAGGTGAGACACCAAGTACTTTAGTACCAACAGTACAAGAGGATGAACCACAAATAACTGCACAACATGTCACAAATGTTACACCATAACTGATAGTGCCTCGTCGTAGGGGAGGGTTGTGATACAACCTGATAGATATATGTTCTTGGGAGAGTCGTCAGACTTCGTCCCTGAGGAACAAGATTATGATTCTTGTACCTACAATGAAGCACTCCAAGATAAAGATGCAGAGTCTTGACAAAAAGCAATGATATCTGAAATAGAATATATGGATTTTAATCAGGTCTGGGAGCTTGTAGAACCACCCGTTGGTGTAAAAGCCATTGGATGCAAGTGGGTCTATAAGAGAAAAAAAAGGATTAGACGGTAAGGTTGAAATCTTTAAAGCTCGGCTTGTAGCAAAAAGTTTTACTTAAAGAAAGGGTATCGATTATGAGGAAAACTTTTCTCCAGTAGCCATGCTTAAGTCTATCCGGATTCTTTTATCTATTCCAGCTCATCTCGATTTTGAGATTTGGCAAATGGATGTCAAGACAGCTTTCCTTAATGGAAGTCTTGAGGAAGACATCTATATGAAGCAACCAGACGGGTTCATTGAAAAGGCCCAAGAGCATCTTGTTTGTCGGCTCAAGAAGTCCATTTATGGACTTAAGCAAGCTTCCAGATCTTGTAACATATGTTTTGATCAGGTGATAAAATCCTATAGATTTGATCAATGTCAGGATGAATCATGTGTATACAGAAAGTGTGACAGAAATGTGGTGGTGTTCCTAGTACTTTATGTGGATGACATCTTGCTCATTGGAAACAATATGAAGGTGTTATCTGATGTAAGGGTATGGTTATCCAAATAGTTTGATATGAAGGAATTGGGAGAAGTAGTTCACATCCTTAGGATCAAAGTTCTACGAGATCGTAAGAAAAGAATGTTGGGCTTATCCCAAGCTTCCTATATCAATACAGTACTAACTCGTTTTAGTATACAAAATTCTAAGAAAGGTTTCTTACCTTTTGGACATGGAATTGCTCTATCAAAGGAGCAGTGTCCTAGGACACCTAAAGAGATAGAGAACATGAAAGCAGTTCCTTATGCTTCAGCAGTAGGAAGCTTAATATATGCAATGCTATGTACGAGACCAGACATCTGCTTTGCCGTAGGTATGGTCAGCAGATGTCAGTCTAATCCAGGACAAGAGCACTGGATTGCCGTAAAGCATATTTTGAAGTACCTGAAAAGGACTAAAGAGTATATGCTAGTTTACCAGGCAGATAGTTTAGTTCCCTTGGGGTATACAGACTCAGATTTTCAGTCAGATAGGGATTCCAGGAAATCTACCTCAGGTTATGTGTTTACTTTGGGAGGTGGAGTCATTGTGTGGAGGAGTATCAAGCAAAAATGTATTGCTGATTCCAACATGGAAGCCGAGTATGTGGCAGCCTCTGAGGCAGCCAAAGAAGCAGTTTGGCTCAGAAACTTTCTGTTGGACTTGGATGTGGTACCTAGTTTGCCTAAGTTTATGACACTTTATTGTGATAATAGAGGTACAGTTCCAAACTCGAAGGAACCACGAGCCCATAAGACAGGTAAACACATTGAGCGCAAGTACCACCTGATACGAGATTTCGTAAAGAAAGAAAAAGTTGCTGTAATCAAGATAGCATCAGTCGACAACCTATCTGATCCCTTTACAAAGAGCTTACCAGCTAAGGCTTTTGATAGTCATATTGAGGGAATGGGAGTCAGATGTGTAGCAGCATGGCTTTAAGTATAAGTGGGAGATTTGTAACAGTATACTGAAAAGGAATGCTTTGAGTATAAGTGGAAGATTGTTAGGGTTATATACTAAAAGCATCACTTTTGTAGTAATCTTATTTTCTTAAATTTCGAATAAGAATCATATGGGCAAATGTTTGCATATTGTATTTGTTGCAAGTGTTAATGCAAATGTCTGATATTCTATATTGTAGATAATATGGTGTGTGGTGTCACACAAAAGATCTTATTATCAGTTTCCTATGGAGTATATAAATAGTTCACAACCTAGATGGACTTGGACAATCTATTGGAAAGGTTGTAGTATAATCTTGTATTAGTCTATCTTGACTATAGGTTTACACTAGTACACTTTGTGTGTATTGAACAGGACCACTTGAGGTTGTTCTCTTTGTACTGACTACATAAGTGAACAAACACCTCTGTTATTATGGATTCTTGTGCTCTTAATCCGGATATAATAACAGACATGTATATACAGTGTATATTACTTTGATTCATGAAAGTGTGAGATTTATTATGGGTCAACAACCTATATGAATTGGGCAATAACATTATATGTATGATGGATTGTTGATTATAAATAGAATCTATGTTCCGATACATCGGGTTGATGATGTCCCCTTAAGGAGCTCATAAGGATTGTCATGTAAACCCTGCAGGTGGATTATATCCGACATGACAAATAAAGTTGAGCGGTACTACTTAAGGATAAAAGATGTCGAATCAATATAGTTGTCAGTAACTTAATTTGATCGACGGACATTCGATATCTTAACATGGGGAACCAAACGAGCATATAATAAAAGGATCCCACAAACATAATTTGGAATTAGGGAGGTAGTGCAACAATAGCTCATTAGTGGACCGAGCTATTGTTAATGGGCCTGGATTGTGTGTTCGGGCTGAACATGGGATATCTAGATCCGTTAGGAGGCCTAATCCTAATTTCTTCTCATGGTCCCTGCCGTAGCCTATATATATCCTCAATTCTCTGGCCGCCAAATTACTGATCAGAAATCTGAAGCTTTTTCTAAATTCGTGATTCACGTAAGGAGAGAAAGAGAGGGCTGCCATGGAGAAGAAAAGGTTGGGAGATCGTCGCCCATATGACATCCAACTCGAGGAAGGAATACGTGCAGAAGATTTTAGGGTCGTCCGCTCGAGATTGCCAGGAACTACTTGTCTTCTTCCCGCCACATGTATAATTCGTGAACCCTAGTTTCCGCCTATAAAGTGTTAGAATACGTATAAAATCTGTTTAACTTTCTATCGATCAATACACAGACCAAAGTAAGGGTCCTGGGAATCCCCAGTTCCATCAGTACGTGCCTCGTGCAACAAACGTACTACGTCAATAACCGACCAAAGGCATGCGTTGACAGTTACATGCGCAGCCGATGGAAAGTTATACAAAACTGGTCCCGTGCTTCGATGCCTCGACCAATTAAACCCCTATGTCGCTTGAGCACTCATGTACGTGATACAAGCCAGGGAGTACATCCTATAGAGAAGGACTAATACAAGCAGCATTCTTGTAAGTATGATAGGAGTCTGCCTCGCCAGACCCTCTCTGATCGTACCTACGTGCAGCTTCCCTGCGCGTACAATAGGGGTACAAAGGTGCAGGACTTGACGCTTTCACACAAGCGTAAGGCGGAAGAGAAATCTGTGGCACAGGGCACGCCTAAATCAAGGCATCCTTGTACCAAATCACCATCAACTGTTGCTGTTAACAGGCAGCCACCGTACCACCGAGGAGGCATTCCGTCTTCCAAAGACTACAGCCGACGTCAACCGAACGTCATAGGTTCAACAGGGGGTCGACAAGTGTAGACGACGATGAAATCTGTGTCGCTACGTGCAACGCGGCACAAGGTTCTCAATCTCTCAAAAAGCTGTCCAAGAATCCTCCTATTTCGGCTACTAAGCCCAAGAAGCGGCCCGAGAGTAGCATGACGAAGGAACCCAACACAAGTGTGTTCCAAGGCACGTGTTCCAAATCTACGTTAGGTACCACGTCTGACGTCGGGGGTAGC
Organism: Iris pallida; assembly: GCA_029216955.1. Taxonomy (NCBI): domain Eukaryota; kingdom Viridiplantae; phylum Streptophyta; class Magnoliopsida; order Asparagales; family Iridaceae; genus Iris; species Iris pallida. The sequence goes on from JANAVB010039219.1 coordinate 605,168, forward strand.
CAACCCCCGACCATCCATGATAATACAGTATTCCAGTCTGAGGAGGAACCATATGATACGGATTTCTCCACAGGCGCAACTAGCCACCAGACTGGGGGTAGCAACTACAATGAGTCTGAGGAAGACCGACCTTCTAGTTCATCCACAAGACGACGAGGTACAGGCATCTGAGCCAGAGAGCGAAGGGTCTACTATCCCTTCCATCCATCCATATACAGGGTTCGTATTTATGGCCGATGGCGACGAGATGAACAATAGTGAAGCGCCTGACCAGCTGAAACGTATGAAAGCTCTCGAGACGAGCCTAGATATGTTAAATGCTATAATGAAATCCTTGTCTTCTTCCGTAATGGAGATCAAGGAAAGTTTGGTCCCCACTGCCTCCACACCTGCGCTTGACCCGACAACTAACGACGGATCCAGTAAGCTGCCCATCACCAACCAAGCGGCATCATCGTCGTCTACTCCATCGGCCACAGGACTTGTAATGTCAACCGAGATACAGCAGGCCATCAAGGAACTATATGCTCGCTATGATGCCAAAAGGAAGCAATCAGCACTCCGAAAGATGGAGATTCGACAACCATATCCTGCCAAGTAGGACAACGTAGTCTACCTTCCCAAATATAATCCACAAACGCTCGTGCCCTTCGATGGAAAGGAGTTACCCCGATGATACATGAGGTAATTTGCCTTAATAACAGGGAACATACCAAAGAACGACGGCCTTCTCACCAACATATTCATAGGAGCCCTGCAGGGGGAACATACCAAAGAACGACGGCCTTCTCTTCATCGACCGATTCTATGAAGGAGGGATGGACATGACGATGTCAACTCTCATAGAGGTCATCCAGAGAGAGAAAGAACCTATCCGTGCATACATCGAACGCTTCCGTTAGGCAGCTTTGAGGCTACCGCCTGACATGCCCAAGCCCATGCTTATGGACTCATGCCGCAAGAATATGGTGCCTGCAATCAAATTATGGCATAGTTCTCCTTGCACAGAGTGGATGCCTTTCATTACAAAGGCAGATTTGGCACAAAGGAAGGCCCAAGATGCGCAACTCCTGGGATTAAACTTTCCTTCTCTCGAGGACAAGGGGAGACGCTCGTCTAGCAACAACCCTAAGGACGGAAAAGGCAAATAAGCCATGACCGTCAACATATCCAAAGGTTCAGTAACCATGAACCCCAAGTCTGTAGAAGTACAGAAGTCGAGGGAGACTTACTCCTTCAACGACGAGGATATGCTGGAACTCTTCGATATACTGACGAAGAGTGGCAAGCTGTCTCTCCCAACTCCAAAGTGCCCCAATAAAGTGGGGAAGGTGGACAACCCTAAATACTGCCATTATCATCAATATGTCTGCCATTCGACACGAGATTACTACGTATTGAAAAGACAGATTCAACGCCTCATCGACGCCAAAGTCATAGCACTTGACTATGAGGAAAAGCCTGTACGGCCAATATGGTTACTCTCCAGTTTGGAAGTTTCCCAACTACGGAGGCACAAGACGGGGTCGTCCCCATCCCGAGTACGATAATGGAAGTAGTCAATCTTCCACCAGCGCGTGACAATGCTCAAGGGCTCATCCTATTCTCTACACCACGAGGCGAGGTCATGTGGGTCCATCCCGACCTTACTCCCGACATGATGGCACCTACAACTCCCTCTATCAAAGGGAAGAAGTTTAAGACATGTCGTATGGTCTCGGCATCGACCGATGACACCCTGGTGATAACTCGTCGGTGCAACTGCAAGAGGAGAACCAAGCTCCAGAGGAGGTAGCACCGCCACGAACTACAACCCCTGTTCCTGATAAATCAGAAGCAGGCCTGTATCAGACTCCTGTCGCAGATAGGCAAAAGCAAAAGGAGGTTCACTTCGACAAACCTTTGAGGAAAGACTCGGTAGTAGGGCCTATCAAACCCTACAACTTTGACATACTGGCACAGCTAGCTAATACCCCGGCTAGATTGTCACTCTTCGAGATCTTCTGTCTCTCCAAAGAGACCCGAGATGCGCTCAGCAAAGCCTTGCAGAATGTCGAGTCCTTTCTCACTCAGGTGCAACCACCCAAGAAAAACCCTGTGGCCTGCCCACATTGTTATAGTGTGGTCGAAGTGATCCCCAGTATCACTTTCACCCAACAAGACATGCTGCTGCAGAATAATCGACAAAATAGGCCTGTGTACTATATAGGGTATGCCAGTGCCATTAAAGTCGATCGCATCCACATCAACCTAGGCTCCTCTCTCAGCATCATCCCAAGGAGTTTGCTCCAAACTCTAGGGATTCCGATGCATCGGCTGACTCTATCGAACACAACAATCAGCGGCTTCAATGCAGGAAAGAGCGAGCCCATGGACAAAATTCACTTGAAGTGCCAAATAGGCGACCTCCACACTGAAATGACTTGCCATGTCATCAACGCTGACATAAACTACAACATGCTATTGGAACGACCATGGATTCATGAGTACATGATCGTTCCTTCCACTCTCCATCAATGCATAAAGTTCGTGACCAGTGACGGGACTATCAAGACCGAATTCGCTGATATCGATCCGTTTAGGGGAATTAAAGCCTACAGTACAGATGCTGATATGTACAAGTCAGTCCCCTGGGATGATGAGAGCAATGATGCTGATGACGAGGCAGAGACGACCTCAGAAAGCACAGCAGTTACTGAATAACTACTAAAGGTTCGACTGAAGGGAAAACCCCCAAGGTATCAGCGCCCCTCGTCGTCAAGCTCCGAGGCAAAGCACCATCTTCGCCCTCGGTGACGTCAGATGATGGCCAGGAGCCTATACGAATAAGGCTATCCCGGAGATCCCCAAAGCCAACCTTGAAGGCGTAGGAACCTCCGACCGCAGCCCCTTTGGTGGTTAAGCTAAAGGGGAAGCGTCTCTCCTTCCTCCTTCAACAGCCCTAGTCCTCACCGATAAAGAGCTAGAAGACTACGTCAGATCCAATAGCGAAGCACACTCTTTAGACGATGTAATCCCTTGGGATAAAATTTCTCATATTATTAATAGAAAGCTTCGAATTACTCTTATGCATGTTGGAATACTAGATATTTCATAGACAACTCTCTATGTATGCTACAAACACAAGTGACAACCGCCAACCATGCGAGCCGAGTTGTCCCTTTCCAGGGCTCTTACTTCCTAGTTCCAACAAGGAAGAAAGAGGTACCCATCATCTTTGGTCGATTGGAGCATCCTCAGCGACTAACTCCAGGAGAACCAGAACCAGACAACGGCAAGATGCAACTCTATCGTTACACTACTCAAGCCAAACACCTTATCCAGAAGATGGGTTACGACTTGAAAAACAACAAAGGACTCAACTATGATAAAGGCTGGCACCTTTCCTTACAGATTCAAGCTCCAAAGGGAAAGGCTCAAAACTATTACCAACGCACCCGTCGGAGGTTGGGTTATGTTACACCCACTTTAACTTCAGAAGACTCAGAGACGGAAGTCATGATGCATTCGCACTCTTCTGACTCCTCAACCTGGGACTCAGACACCAGTACCAGTCAGGTCTTCAAAAAGATACTTTTTGCTAACATGGTCTCCACAAATCCTCCGATCGAGGACGAAGACCAGATGTTTGAATACTTTGAAGATGAACCCTGGATGCAGCGCCTCGAATCTCAATGGGAATGACGTTTCAAATAGTGCAAACCTTCCACATCCCAGTAAGTGTTCATGGATTCCGTTAAAAGAATTCATCCCTTCTATACCTCTCCCTAGTAGAAAACTTTCCACGTCTATATTACCTCTGGATTGATTCCCCTACACCTTAGTCAAAATTGTGTCTACCATGTCCATATTACCTCTGAGTAGTCGCCTCTCCCATGATGACTCCATGTTGTCATAACTATTTGGAAAACATTTCACGTCCATACTCTAGGAACGAATTTGTAAAGCATAATACTCTGGGGGTGAATAGAGTAGGCAGCGAAATATAGCTAATTTAAAAAGTTAGCAGCAAGATAATAGAGACAATATATATCACAAATAAATAATGTAAAAGCAGAGATTAGAAAGCAAACTCAAAGATGGTGATATATACTAGTTTTGCCTCTTATGAGGACTAGTCCAGTCGGAAGAACTCTAGCTTCCAGTTGAATCCACTATTGGAATAAACCGCAAGTTTTCATACGAAGTCCTTGCAACTTCTACAAACGTGAGCTTTGATTCGAAGTACTCGACCAACTTCAATTGTGAAGAGTCTTTCTTCAATCAAGCCTCTGATTATAATCACTCCGAAGCTTCTAGACCGTACCGTACTGGCAAATCGACTAGAAGATTGTAACTGGCTTGGGATTTGAAAAATAAAGCTTAGAACACTTTGGAATAGAATAGTAGGCTTTACAGAAAAGAGATGAGAGTGAATAGGTGTATGAGTGAATTGAAATGATCGAAATCCTTCTCTATTTATAGTTTTCCAAAGGCAGAACTCTGGCAGAATTCGAGCAGAATTCGGACAAAACTCTATGAGAAAATCTCGTAAAAATCCGTAACTGCAGGGAGACCAAGTTTTCAAACGTTCAAAACACAACGGCCACTAACCGAACTCTGGACGAACTCTGGCCGAGTTCTGTCAGGGTTTACTCAGGATTTTTGCAAATTAATTATTGGTATTTTAAAATTCTTTTAAGCAGTTAGGAGCTTTTTGTAAATAGGGGCTATTTTTCAAGACATGGGATATTTTGAAAACATTTTTACGGTAGACTATTTGCCAGTATAACTCGGTGTACAATGTATTCCTAAACTCAATAAAAAATAAAAATTACATTACATAAAGGAAATACAGACTCGAGTGGCAAACACAGCTTCGGTCTTGAACAGATTAGATAGCTATTCTCTGGCAGTGTCTAAGAGTCCAAAAGTTCTTTAAGTAGCCCTTATACCGAGACAGAGTTTGATCAATTATTAAAATCAGGTTTGACCAGGACCAATGGGCCAACAATCTCTTCCATTTTGATAATTGACAAATCTTGACCGATATAACATCTTTGATTGATAGGATTTGAAAGATGATCAAAATTACAAATTGTACTGTATCCTGAAAAAAATGTTCCTGTATCCTGTAATAGATGTTAGATCCTATTTCTCCTCCGTTGTCACTTAGGAAAATAATTACAAAGAGAGAAGCTCCCCCACAATATATACATAAGAAACAATCGCTGAAGAAATATAAACATAATAAATAGAAAAACGACATTTCACAGGCAGTTTATATTTCACAGGCAGTTAATATTAAAGCATAAAGAGATAGTGATATGAGAAATATGGAATAATTCTAAATTGAATAAAAATATGCTAAAGAAAGCATAAAACATGTTCACAGAATATCATCTCAGACAAACACAATCTCAGTGCAAAATAAACTAAAAGGATAGAGTACTAATGATATCTTGGAATGTCGGAGCATTTTCAAGTAACAAAGACATAATCAAAGTCTCAAAAAGTGATCATCTAGACAAAATACAGTACGTCTAGATCATAAATCCTCATCATCAACATCATCATCATCATCTGCAGTGCCAACACGTCCACCATGTCCGGATGGACCAGCTTCAGAAGTACCAGCTCCAGAGGTGTGTGGAGTAGCACCCGAACCACGGTACCAATCATAAGCGTTATCGGTTGGAAGAGAGCATGTACCGCCTCATCCTCATAGCGATAATCGGAGATAGCTGGATCTCAGGAAAGAGAACTGGTATAATGTCCAGTCTAAGCAAATCGGAGATCAGCGAAGGAGTTGGCTAGTGCCTGAAACTGAGTCACATTACGGAACTTGCGTTCCCTAAATGTGTCAGTAATAAATGTCCGGAGATCAGAAATATGGTGATAGATACCCTCAAAAGTCATAGGGTATGCCTGTAGAGGTAGAGCATGTACAGAAGGAGGAGCAGGAGAAGCGATTGTGCTGCGACAGGACAGCTGGAGATACTTGGGCTCAGGATCCATAGCACAAGTAGACAGATCGATGTCAAAACTTTGAAAGATGTGTGGAATGAACATCAAATAAGAGAGATTTTGATCTCTTATGCGACATTGTCCCATCATCTGGATAATAGTCTTGGGAACCGAAAATGGAATTCCCTTGATGATGTGGTAGAGGGAAGATAGATAAAGATTGGTAACATCATCTTTGAAGTAGATTCTGGAAGAATAGTGGAATAGATGATGCAATATAACTTATAGTTAAACAAGTTCAAGTTTGCAGCCTTGAACTTTCCAGAACGAACACGTGCAGGTGCACATAGATCGTTCTTGAAGGTGAAAAAAGTCGTGCCATCGGGAAAATCAAAATCAAGGATATCATCGAGTGGGACACCTTCGTTAGGAACACCAAGGATTTTCGCTAACAAGACATCATTGAACTCGATGTTAATACCTCCGATACGAGTCTTAACATCAAAATTTTCTAACACAGAGTTGCAATAAAACAATCTAATGGCTTTAGTAGCTATAGAGAATTTTTTGGTGACAATTCGGTGTAACACTAATGCCTCAAAGAAAGGACGGTGGTCAAAAAATACAGTCCACTTAATCGGGGCGCCAGTGCATCTGTTGCATATGATAAAATCACCATACCATAGCAATGATTGGTCATGAGTTTCAAAATAAAACTCATTGAATGCACCGTCGGTCGATCGGACCGAGAAAAAGAGGGAATCCTCTGGTAGATTCGAAGACGATGCTTCTTCACTGGCATTGGTCTTCTTCCTCTTGGAAGGAATGAATCCCTTAGGCATTTCTCCCAAATTTGAATAGAAACTAATAAAATGGAAGGAGAGAGTTATACCTTCCAGAAATTGAGTTGTTGTAGAGACATGAATTCGCCGCACGAATCCAAAATTTGGATGTGGATCTCCAAGTAGATTAGGAGCAATGGGTTGGAGATTTTCTAGGGTTTAGAAAAGCTTTTGTGTGGCTGCTGCTGCCGTGAGAGAAGTTTGGAAGAGATGAAGAGAAGTAGGCCTGGGGTTCTGACTTAAAAACATATACCACCAACAGAACTCGGGCAGATCTCGGACCGAACTCGGGCCGAATTCTCCTAGGTTTTTTTGATGAATTTTTAAAGAAAATATTTTTGTGGGCCACATCCTTTGCATCATCCCCGTTCAATTATTTAATTCTAAGTTTGGTAATTTTAAATTTCAATTAATATAATTAATATTATTTTATAAATTAAATTCGTTACAAAGTGGATGTTTCAGATTAGCTGTAGGGGTACTGTCCCAGCTAACGGGAGTTCACCGGAGAACAAATAAATACCGCTTCGTTTCAACTGTAGTCGTGGTGACAGACAAACCCCTTGTAGGCTTGTCTCAAAAATAGTTTTTGAGTATTAAAAAATAATTGTATAAAACAAAATTAATTAATATTATTGACATCTAAAATTCCTAATTCTCGACGTAAATAATTGAAATGATCTTCCGCTAGAGGTTTATGAAGATGTCAGCTAATTAATTCTCTATGTCTATGTATACAAGGTTGATATCTCCATTTTGTTGATGATCTCTAAGAAAATGACGTCGAATATCGATATGTTTAGTACGAGAGTGACATACTGGATTCTTAGTCAAATTGATAGTGCTAGTGTTGTCACAGAAAATAGATATGTGTGTATAGTAGGCCAAAGTCTTCTAAGGTTTGCTTCATCCACAAAATTTGTGCACAACAACGTCCTACGACGATATACTCAGCCTCAGTTGTTGATAATGCGACATAATATTGTTTCTTGCTAAACCAAGAGATTAAAGCTTTGCCTAGGACATGACATATACCGCTGGTACCTTTTCTATTTAGTTTGCATCCGGCAAAATCAGCATCTGAATAATCGGTTAGGTCAAACGACATGGTTTTGGGATACCATAAGCTGACAGAAGAAGTACCTTTAAGGTATCAGAAGATACGCTTTACTGTGCACATATGTGATTCCTTAGGATTGGCTTAAAAACATGCACACAAGCAAACACTAAACATTATATCAGGTCGACTAGAATTTAAGTAAAGTAAACTACCAATCATACCTTGATACTTACGTATGTCGACAGGTTTGCTTTGTTCATCAATATCAAGCTTGGTTGAAGTTGCTATCGGAGTGCCAAGTGGTTTGACTGCTTCTAGATCGAACTTCTTTAATAAATCTTTTGTGTACTTGGCTTGATTTATGAACGTCCCATTGTTGGTTGGTTTGATTTGCAGTCCGAGAAAAAATTTCAGCTCTTCCATCATGCTCATCTCAAACTCATTCTGCATACACTTTGAAAATTCTTGACAAAAAGATTCATCAGTAGATCCAAAAATGATATTATCTACATAAATTTGAATCAAAAGAAGATTGCTATTAAAAGATTTTATAAACAGTGTAGTATCAATCTTCCCTTTTGAAAAGTCGTTGTCAAGTAGAAAAGAACTTAGACGATCGTACCAAGCACGAGGGGTTGTTTCAAACCGTATAATGCCTTCTTTAACTTGAAAACATAAACAGGATTTTTGAAATCAGTAAAACCTGGAGGTTGAGCTACATAAACTTCTTCTTTTATAAAACCATTCAAAAATGCACTTTTAACATCCATTTAAAATAACTTAAAATTATGAAAACATGCAAATGCACATAACATGCGAATGGATTCTAATCTCACAACTGGGGCGTAAGTCTCACTGTAGTCGATACCTTCTTCATGATTGTATCCTTTAGCTATGAGTCGAGCCTTGTTACGAGTCACTAAGCCATTCTCATTCAGTTTATTTCGGAATACCTAGCGGGTGCCAATGATCGGATGATCAATGGGCTTGGAAACAAGTTCCCAAACTTGATTCCGTTCGAATTGGCTCAATTTCTCTTGCACAACATCTAACAAAAAGTTATCACTGTATGCTTCTTCAATATTTTTGGGTTCAAGCTGTGAAATAAAAGCAACACAGGAAGCTATATCTTTACTAGAGGAACGAGTACTTACACCCCTGGTAATTTCACCAATTACTAAGTCCTTTGGTTGGTCTACCAAAAATCTTATTTCTTTTGGCATATCCTCTGGATTGCTGGTTTCGACTTCTGGTTCTGTACGTGATCTGCTTGGAGACTCAGTTGGTGCTTTGTGTAAGGGTTCTGCAGGAGTAGTACTAGGTGTACTTATGTCTTTATCATTATCATCGACATAATGTTGATTGAGTTCGTCAAATTTAACATTTATTGATTCTTCGATGATCATGGTTCTCTTGTTGAAGATTCTGTACCCTTCGCTTTTCGCTGCATAACCAAAAAATATACCTTCATTGGCCTTTTCGTTAAATTTTCCCAAATTCTCTTTAGTATTAAGAATAAAGTATTTACAACCAAATACTTTGAAATAAGAAACATAGGGAGTTCTATCAAACCATAATTCATAGGGAGTCTTCTTCGATATAGGTCGAATTAGAATCCTATTGAGAACATAGCACGCTGTACTTACAGCTTCAGCCCATAGGTATTTAGGTAGACTAAACTGGTTTAACATTACTCTAGCCATTTCGGATAGAGTCCTGTGCTTACGTTCCATAACTCTATTTTGTTGTGGAGTCATAGGGCAAGAGAACTCATGCAAATAATCGTGTGTGTCCCAAAATTGCTTGAACTCTACATTCTCAAATTCGTCGCCAAGATCGCTTCAAATGCGAGAGATTATGAACCCTTTTTCGTTTTGAACCTTCTTACAAAAGGTGACGAATTCTGATAATTCATTGTTCTTGCGTGCAAGAAAATATACCCACGTGTATCTAGAGAAATCATCTACTATTACAAATACATATAACTTACCACCTAGGCTAGCAATTCTACTAGGTCCAAATAAATCCATATACAATAATTGTAGAGGTCTACTGGTACTTAGAGCATTCTTGGACTTAAAAGCGGATCAGATAGCTTCGTTCTTTTCACATTCGCTACTTACCGTATCCTTCTTGAAAGAAATGTCCGGTAAGCCTCGTACCAGCTTCTTTGTGGATAGTCTTGAAATTGTGTCAATGTTTGCATGACCGAGTCTCATGTGCCATAGTTGACTCTTATCACTTTTGGCCATCAATCATCTACCTGCTTTGTTAGCATCTTCTAACAGATAAAAAACATATATATTGTCTTCTCTGATACATTCAAAGATAGTACTACCAGTTGAGCTATCAACTATAGTACATTTATCTTTGACAAAGTTAATGCCATAACCATGATCAGCTAAATGGCTTATACTGAGAAGATTATGTTTTAACTCGGTAACTAGATATACATCATTAATCACAGGATAGGAAGCCTTACCAATATTACCAATACCAATTATGTACCCTTTCAAATTATTACCGAAGTAGACGTATCCTTCTTTCTTCTTCGACAATGTTGCAAATAATGAAGCATCACCGATCATATGTTGTGAGCAACCGCTGTTGAAGATCCATTTGCTTCTAGCACGTGAAGGGCGTTTCACCTACAAAAGAATTTGCAGATGAAAACTTTGGTACCTATTTCTTGTAGGGTCCTGGAATATTAGTTTTTGGTATCCATGCACAAATCTATAAATCAACAAGCTTTCTAACAGTATGTGAAGAAGAAATATGACCAATAGTGCCATAATAGTGACCTCTAGCATGCTGAGTGTTGAAAGTAGAGTCCTGTGCATTATTGGTAGGTCTAGGTTTTCTAGTATAAAAGAATGCATGCCTATTTGTCTTCTTGGGCAATGGTTTGGTTTGGTTAGGTCTGACAGTGTTGGGTTTGACCGTGTTCCGATGATTCGGTAAGTGACACATGTTAAGGTAGGAAGCAGCAACTTCAGGCTGCTTTCCTATCCTAATTTTCAACTTTTTGGAGGTGTCATATAACAAGCTATATTTAGCAGTGAGTGCATCATTTCTAACAGTAGCTTGCTGGAGACTTTTCTTCTCTTTGATTAAGTCTTCCTCTAATTGGGTAATAGTCTTGTCCTTCTCTTCGGATAGTCTTTGGGTCTCGTGTAATAACAGTTTAACAGAAGAAAGCTCACCTTCCTCACTAGATCAATTACTACTTCTAACCTCAGCTAATAGGTCGATAAGTCTTCCTATTTCACCTTTGTACTCTTTGAGTACCTTCTTAGAGGTCTGATATTTACTACGCAGTCTTCTGTAATCCCCTAAGAGGTCAGTAAAGGCTTCTCCTAGTTGCTCAAAGGTAAAATCATCATAAGTATCAAACAAGGGGTTAGTGGTTACCTGATCGTACGCCATCAAGCATACATTTGCAGTGTCATCTGATTGCTCTTCTTCTGATTGCTAGCTTCACTTTCATGCCATATGCTTGTATTGGCATATCTTCGGGACGTAACTTCTTCAGGTAGCCCTTGTCACATTTGTTGTTCTTCCCGGTTGATGATGATGCTATTAGACAGTCCTTCTTCATATATCATTTCTTCTTACAACCATAGCAAATAGGATCTTCATCGTTGTTGTTGCTGTTGTTGTTGTTGTCCTTTGTTCTTCTGTTGAATCTCATAAACTTCTTAAATTTTTTCACCATAAGAGCTTGATCCTCAGTGTCAGAGTCACTATCGTCAGAATCATCTTCTACAGTTCTTCTATGTTGAGCCTTGAAAGTGATCGACTTCTCTGCCTTATTCTTTGGTGTAGCATCTTCAAAGTCTTGAAGTTCCAGCTCGTGAGTGAGTAGCTTATCCACGAGTGTTTCAAGAGACATTGTTGAGAGGTCGTTCCCTTCAATAATTACTGTAGTCTTTGGAATCGAATTCTTCGTGAGAGCTTGTAGAAGTTTGTGAATCTTCTTATGGTTACTATAATCCTTGCCTAATGATGATAGAGGATTTATAATATCCAGAAATCTCGTAAACATCTAGATGACAGATTCATTTGACTTTATTTTGAATCCCTCATACTCCTGAGTAAGTCTACTGATTTTTGACTCCTTGACTTGCGTCGTACCTTCGTGGGTTACTTCAAGAAGTTTTCACACTTTATTTGATATTGTGCAAGTAGACACCATGTTGAATTTAGTCCTGTCTAAGGCACAAAATAAAGTGTTAATAGCATGTGCGTCAAGACTGGCCTTTTTTCATCCTCAGTATATTTATCATGTGGTTTTTTAACCAAAACATCTTCAACAAGAATACAAAAAGGCTTTTTATAGCCACTAACAACTATAGACCATAAGTCAAAGTCTAGAGATTTCAAAAAAAACTCATCCGTGTTTTCCAATATGTATAATTTGTATCGTCAAACAGAGGAGGTCTGTTTGTGGCTTGGCCTTCACTTGTAAACTTTACAGTTGCCATGTGATGTGATGTGATCTATGTAACAGTTAAGAATAGTAAAATTATAACTGCAATGTTACCTTGCTTTGCCTTTATAACCCGCTTTGATACCAATTGTAGGAGCGAATTTGTAAAGCACATTACTCTAGAGGGGGGTGAATAGAGTAGGCAGCGGAATATAGCTAATTTAAAAAGTTAGCAGCAAGATCACAGAGACAATATATATTACGAATAAATAATATAAAAATAGAGGTTAGAAAGCAAATGCAAAGACGACGATGTATATTGGTTTCCCTCTTGTGAGGACTAGTCCAATCGGAAGAACTCTAGCTTCCAGTTGAATCCACTATTGAAATAAACTGTAAGTTTTCATACGAAGTCCTTGCAGCTTCTACAAACGCGAGCTTTGATTCGAAGTACTCGACCAACTTCAATTGTAAAGAGTCTTTCTTCTATCAAGCCTTTGATTACAATTGCTCTGAAGCTTCTAGACTGTACCGCACTGGCAAATCGACTAGAGGATTGTAACTGGCTTGGGATTTGAAAAATAAAGCTTAGAACACTTTGGAATAGAACAATAGGCTTTAGAGAGAAGAGATGAAAGTGAACTGGTGTATGAGTGAATTGAAATGATCGAAATCCTCCTATATTTATAGTTTTTCGAAAGACAAAACTCTGGCAGAATTCGGTCAGAATTCGGACAGAACTCTATGAAAAAATCTCGTAAAAATCCGTAACTGTAGGGAGACCAAGTTCTCAAACGTTTAAAACACAACGGCAACTAACCGAACTCTGGCCAAACTCGGGCCGAGTTCTGTCAGGGTTTAGTCAGGGTTTTTGCAAATTGATTTTTGGTATTTTTGAAATTATTTTAAGCAGTTAGGAGCTTTTTGTAAATAGGGGTTGTTTTTCATAATATGGGATATTTTGAAAATATTTTTAGGGTAGCCTATTTGCTAGTATGACTCGGTGTACAACGTATTTCTAGACTCAGTAAAAAATGAAAATTACATTGCATAAAGGAAATACAGACTCGAGGGGCAAACACAGCTTCGGTCTTGAACATATCGGATAGCTATTCTTTGGCAGTGTCCAAGATTCCAAAACTTCTTTAAGTTGCCCTTATACTGAGACAGAGTTTGATCAATTATTAAAATTTGGCTTGACCAGGACCAATGGGCCAACACATACCACCTCTGAAGTGTTATTCTATATTGTGTCTACCATGTCCATATTACCTCTGAGTAGTCATCCCTTTCTATGATAACCTTGAGTTATCATAATTCCCTAGAAAACATTTTATGTCCATATTACCTCTGAACTGTTATTCTAGTGAAGGATGACGGCCATATCATATTACCTCTGAGTAGGCAACCCTTACATGACGATGCCCCGCGGTTGTTATTTATAGAACCCTTCACGTCCATACTACCTCTGAGTCATTCTATACACCTGCAGAGTCTATCCTTGCCATGTTCATATTACCTCTGAGTAAGAAAAGTATCTCCACAAAGAGTCCCATGTTTACCATATCCATATCACCTCTGAGTACACACCCTGTTCCCAATAGAGTTATCTCCCCTAAGGGAACTCTTAGCTCTGTACAAGATTCACAACCACAAAGACAGAGATAAGAAGAAAGCCAAAATTTTATATATAAATGAGATGGTGTTTTCTATTACAAAAATAGTCTCTCATAAACTGAGAGACAAGAAGAAGAAAGAAGGAAGTCAAAATTGAGAAGATTGGTTCTTAAGCTCTTCTAGCCGGCTCCTCAAGCGAGCCCTTCGATGCTCGACCGATTTTGAACGCATGTCCTTTATGGATAGTTTCTCAGGCTCCAACCAAATCAAGATATTCCATGAAGATGAGAAGCATACAACGTTCCAAACTCCAAAAGGGGTATACTGTTACACAGTAATGCCCTTTGGATTGAAGAATGCGGGAGCAACATACCAGCAGGCTATGAGCACTATATTCTGCAAGCATCTCCGAAAAATGGTGGAGTGTTATGTTGATGACATTGCCTTTAAGAGCAAGGACAAGTCCAACTACTTGGACGATCTACGAATAATGTTCAATTTAATGCGAACGCATCAAGTAAAGATGAACCCGACTAAGTCCTTCCTAGGCATTTCCAGCGGCAAGTTTTTAGGATTTATCATCACAGCCAAGGGGATTCACATTGATCCGAAGAAGACTAAGGCAATTCTGGACATGGCTCCTCCAAGGAATCTTTGAGAGCTTCGAGGCCTGCAAGGATGCCTGGCATACATCAGATGGTTCATAGCGAACCTTTCTGGCAAATGTCAATCCTTCACCAAGTTAATGAAGAAAGGGTTCTCCTTTGTATGGACCGAAGAATGCCAACTTGCGTTCGACGACATCAAAAAGTACCTCACCAGTCCTCTCGTACTGGTAGCACTGGTTGTGGGAAAGTCTTTCCTGCTATACGTCTGAGCTATGGACCATTCTCTTGGTGCCTTGCTAGCCCAGAAGGGCAGTGAAGGCCACAAATATGTAATCTACTATCTCAGCAGAACCATGATTGGAGCCGAGCATAGGTATAATCCTATTGAGAAAGAGTGCCTTGCCCTTCTTTTTGCTATCCAGAAGATGCGACACTATGTGACCGGACAGACGATCCACGTCGTATCCAGAATCAATCCCCTCAAAGTCCTCATGACCAAGCCAAGGGCATTAAACTCACGATTAGCCACGTGGGCAATCCTTCTGACTTTCTATGATATGGTCTTCGTCCCGTAGAAGGCAATCAAAGGCCAAGCGCTGGCAGATTTTCTGGCAGCCTACCCTGAGCTAGAGACATCGAAACTCTACGACAAAATCCCAGATGAAGTTCTAAAGTCCAATACAGTCTTAGATAACTCGGTTTGGCGCATGTTTTTCGATGGTGCTTCAAGAACAGGACCAAAGGGTGATATCATCGTAAGAGTTGGGATCGTCCTCATTACTCCCGATGGCCTAGTCATCAATCGTGCGTATTCTCTCATGGAGTCGTACACCAACAATATTGCAGAGTATAATGCTCTCATCATTGGGCTCCAACTCGCTAAACAGCTGGGGGTTGACTACATCGAGGCCTATGGAGACTCAAAATTAATCATCAGCTACGTTCGAGGGCAGTACGAGGTTCGACATGAAGACCTGATCCCCTACCACTAGGCAGCGATCGACATCATCACCACATTCATAGGGTCCTTTATAGAACACGTGTCGCACCTACAGAACTTAGAGGCTGACGCACTAGCCGGACTCGCCGCCTCTCTGGCTGCCCCTGTTTGATCCCAATATGCTATTACAGGGATGGAACGAGAGCTAGTTTGTCCTAAGAATAATATATGTACATGTCAAAGCTACTTAGTACAAGTAGACACTGACGTGGACATTCGAGACTGGCGATTCCCATTCATAGACTATGTAGTCTATGGAATCCTGCCTGAAGACCCAAAGGAAGCGGCCTCCATCAGGAGACACTCACTCCGATTCTTCTACGACACGGCCACCAAAATGTTGTATCGTCGTTCATACGACGGACTCCTCCTACGTTGTTTGTCCCAGATAGAAGCGCAATAGGCACTCCGAGAGCCGCATGATGGAACCTGCGGAGCCCATCAGCCAGGCCCTAAGTTACAAGACTGGTTGTGCCGTATGGGCTATTATTGGCCCACCATGATGGCAGACGCTGTAGATTACACAAAGAAGTACCGAGCATGTCAGGTTTACGCTGACTTCATCCACCTTCGAAATATCTATACCCCACGATGGCCGCTTGGCCATTTAAGGCATGAGGAATGGACATCGTCGGGCCGACCAGCCCATACTCCTCTAAAAGACACCAGTTTATCCTCGCCATCACTGACTATTTCTCCAATTGGGCAGAAACGGTACTACTGGTAGAAGTGAAAACCTCCAACATGATCAGCTTTATCAAGCACCATGTCATTTAGCATTTCAGAGTTCCTAGAAGGATTGCCCACGACAATGGCCCCCAATTCGTAAGCCATGCATTCCATCGATTCTTCCACAAGAACTGGATACAGAATATGGCATAAACGACTTACAATCCTACGGCTAATAGACTAGCCGAGGCATTCAACAAAACCATCGTCAAACTACTCAAGAAAGTCGTCTCTTCTAACAAACACGATTGGAATGAGAGGTTGGACGAATGTCTATGGGCTTACCGTACGACTGTTCGGACACCCACATGCAGCACATCATTCTCCCTTGTCTATGGGAGAGAAGCAGTGCTCCCCCTGGAAATTCAAATCCCGTCCTTACGGATAGCTATCACCAACCAGCTGACTGACGAAGACAATCAGTGCCGACGCAACAAGAGTTAGAGGCATTGGACGAAAAATGCCTAATAGCGCAGCAATGGATCGAGCTTTACCAAGCTCGTATTTTCGGGACCTGTAACAAAAAGGTCCGAAAAAGAACGTTTGTAACCACCACTTTTCTAAAATAAGGGTAATTTTGAACTTTTTATTAAATAATAGGATTTAAATCATGTTAATGACTTATGGTGATTTTTAATGCTATTTAATTTAGTATATTGTGACCTTGGCCTTTTCACTAGTGTAACCTTAGAGCTACTTAGCCTAGAGACTAACCATGACCACGGAGATCTAACCATGTGATTAGAGTAGCAAATTACCACTTTTTAGGTTATCGGTATTTTGGTCATTTGTGACTTTTTAATTAATTTGAATTATAGTTAATTAATAATATGCTAATTAAGATATTAGGCCTTAACCTAAAATTGCCTTAATCTAGATATTAGTTATGAGCCTAGATATTAGATTAGAAGCTTCCATCATATGACAAGGTTAGTAATATCTAGATATTATATTAAAGTTAGATATTTTGGTTAGGAAACCCTAATTTAGATGTGTTTTTAAGTAAAGGCTTGAATTATACCAGCTAGAAGGCTTTAAACCCCAATTGAACTAACCCTAGATATTTCCTATGACAGCCAAGGGCAGCCCTTCCTCCTATATAACATCATGTTAGCCTCCCTTTGCCTCTTTCCATTGCCTCCTACAAACCCTAATTTGTGTTCTTCCCCAAACCACTCCCTTTTCTCCAAATCACCTCCAAATTGAGCCTAATCATTTGCATTGCACTCCCTTGCTGTAGAGGAGATCATTGGAGGCTAGCTAGCAAGGATTGGAGGCTCTTAGACCATAGTAAGTTGGTGAAGGGACTCATTTCTAGGCATTTGCATTGAGATCGAATTCTCAATAGGTAATGGCCCTAAACTCATTTGTTTTCCTGTTTTCTCTTCATAGATGTGTGAATCTAGGCACCATAGACTTGTAGACCAAGTTTGGTAGGATTTTGTGTCCATTTGATATGTGTATTGGAGGCGTGTCGGAGTGTAGTATAAAGTGTTTGGTGAAATGCCATAAATAAATAAATTTCTATAAATTGTAAAACTAATTACATATCTGTGTAGCTAATATTTTGTAGATTGATAATATATAGGACTGAGTCAATTTCTGTTGAGTTTTCATATCCAAATTGGACACGGGGATACATCACGACACTGTCATGCAGTGTCTTGCTTCTAGCCCCAGATCTGATACAACACGATACAGTTCGATACCAAACTTCGTGGGTTTGTGGGACACATGACTGACACCAGGCTGACCAAATTTGGTTGGGTTTCATTGAGTGGGTTGTGAGAAATCACACGCGTATGGATTTTACTGACACACACACACGCAAACACGAGCCAGTGATACGTGGCTAGACATGATGACTCTGGGACTCGATTCAGGGTGTTAGACACCTAGTGTTGGTTTTGGTTCGAGGACGAACCTTGTTTTGAGTGGTAAATTATGTAATGTCCTGCTTCATACGGTGTATTATGCTGAGGCATTGACTCAGCGAGTCGCGTTGACCGAATGTAATGTATCGATGCGAATCGATACGAGAGTTACGTTGTCTCGAGCAACACATCGAACTGAGTCGATATGAAGAGTTTTCTTGTCCCAAAGAATGTATCGACTGAATCGATACGAAGCGCCGCGTTGCCCCGAAGGATGAGTGCGTTGAATCGGCTCGAAGATTCTAAGAAATCGAATCGACCAAGGCGCAAGTCCGAATCGATGCAAGTATTGATTTTAGTTGTTTTTGTGTACAGGTTATACGTTGATGCAAAAATATTAGAGGTCGATCTTTTTCCATATTTAGTAAGGGGTCCACAAAATCAAATCGTCACCTTGTGCCAGGCTGAGACATGGGCACACTAAGGCAAATCGGACGTACGATTCAATGAAGCACGAAGTGCTCGAATGGCTAAGTCAAGAGAGTGGCCGTGCAACAAAGTTATGAAATCGAGCCGCATAGGCTCGGCAAAATGACAAAGACGTATCGACTCAAGGTGGGAGGATTGACTTCTTTTTACTCCTTCATACGATAAGTCAAATATATCATTGTATGCTAAGTTAACCTATCGACGCCACGGGCGTGGTCCGATCAGAAAGTAAATCGTAGTGTGAGTCGAACACTAAGTTAGAACAATTGATATGAAACGTGCATTATATGCACGAGTCGCTATGGGACATCGAATATCGCAAAGGCGAGAGAACATGGGATAACTGTATTCGACGAGTGCCTTAGTGCATGAACCATACCGTGCCTTTGTGCACGAGTTAGAAGGCTAGAACATTGAAAGACAATAGGCGAGCGCCCTAGCGCGCAAACTACGGACATTGAACACTAAGGCATAGAACATGGAAATACGGTCGAAACGTGCCTACCTGTACGAGATAATAAAAGATGGCTTCATTGCGAGAGAATACAGTTGTGGCATGAATGTGGCAGAACTGTCAGATATGACATAATGCCTCGAACGGTGTTCGAGACCTTCGGGTCGTTCGGTTGACGAGCATTGAGTTGAGGCATGATGCATCTGAATCATTGAAACGAAGCATGAAACGTAAGAACACAGAAAGTTAACGGAAGAAATACGAGATGATAAAGTCTGAGTCTCGGACTCAAGACTATGTTTGGTTGTTTGAATTTAACTGCTTGAATAATAAGGGCGTTGCATGGTCGATTGGGATGGACTTGAGATTAATGTGATAATAACTCGTGCACGAGTGTTTCCCCCAAACGGTTAAATGTCGGAGCGCCCCGAAATCGCTTGGCATAGGAGGGAATCGAATAATCTTTGTAGGCGCACATCCTTACGACGAGTAGCACTCGTCTTATAGATGGGAAAAGCCGCAAATGATGGTATGCAGCGAGAACGTTTCGGTTGTTGGGACCGCAACCCACCCGTTAAACGTCGGGCAGCCCGACCAATATTGAGAAAAGAAGGAGAGAAAAGAAAGTAAGGAACTCCTTTAGTCCGTTCCGGTGCGGATACGCCAACGGCCCTCATATAGCTAAGGAACGATGGGTTGAAAGTGTAGGCGCGTATGCGTCCCGCACGTAGATCCTGCTTAAAGATACACTTATAACATGACAGGGAAGGAATGAGGTGCATTCACCTTGCGTCGGTGCAAGGGCGAGTGCGTCGACTTGGTAAGAAGTTGTGCCACAAAAAAAACACGAGATTGCTTACCTACTTGCCTATTTCAATTCGAATAACATGCTTGCCATGCTAACATGCTTTACGTTTTTGAATATGCCATGAAATTGACCCTAAGGAGAACATAGCAAGATCATAAGCTAAGTTGCATGATTCAACATAAATACTACAATGTCGGTTTGGAAAGAAGATCTTTGCATCAGTACATGCGAGGACGAACGTACTGATCCTCCACCAGCTTCATGCAGGTGTAGGGAATGGATGGCTCGCAGTGAAGCGTTGCTTGAACGCATTGAGGCTTGGAATGCCGAAGCGTATTGAGGTGTGCAATCACATTGACGCTCGGATTATGCAACGAGATTGATGTGGCCGAGATATAGAAGGCATGATGTATGAAATGGTAAAATCCTTTGTAGGCAAGAGACAACCTGAGTATTGTAGCCAATCTGGCATATATTGTTAGGCTATCGAAAGCCTTTGTAATCTCAGTTTCGGATATCAATAAAGAGAATTGTTTCGTATACTCTGTTTTCCTTTCATTTTTAATATCAAATCAAAAGATAACCATTTGAGAACGTGTCATCTTGCCTTGCATGAGCGCAACTCCAGGCTCGTGCGGCATCACGCCCCCTGCGAGGACGATGATTCAGGTGATTCCGGGTCAGGGCATGACACCTAGCCCTACCCCTAACCTACCTATGGATACGACCATGAGTCATAATTTTGTGTGTGTCGTGTCCTAAGGGACTTGACATACGTGCACGATACTGTGCACTGCACAGTATTAGACACCACTGATACACATGTTTCGATACTGATTTTGGACACGGCTGGACACTAGCACGTGGACACTTGACTAACACATGTTTGACACTACATTCGACCCATTTCCTCTTTCTTTTCAGTAAATTTTGTTAGGTATTTCGATTGGATTCTGTAACCCCTCTTCCCGAATTTTTTTTGTTGAAAATATTTTAATTTATTTATTTGAATTAAATGGTAATTTTTATAATTTTATAAATAATTAATTAGTTAATTATTACGGTAGAATGTTTTAAGTCATAGTTGAGTTATGGAGTACAAGATGAATAGAAACCGTGGCACGGATAGTGCAGTAGCGTGCCTTGACTAGTGTATTAGCTATGGTGGGGAAGGCCAAATCATAAGTGTGTTCGAACTAGGGAAACCAAGCTAAGTTGTGACTTGACCCTATAAATAATTTAAATTTTTATTATTAAGCATATTGACTTTTAGGAGACCCGGTTAGACCGAACAAGCTCGAACCTGACCCAAACTAGCCCGATTGGACCTGAACCGAACCCAAGCCAATGTAGTCATGCGGTGTGTCCAAAAACGTCTATGTCAATATATATATATATATATATATATATATATATATATATATATATATATATATTTTATATATATATATATATATATATATATATATATATATATATATATCTTATGTGTGTATGGGGTACTTATTTAATAATGTATTAAATATATTCCGTAAGTATTTGTCATATATATAATATAGGTGTCAATATTATTTGATATTCAAGTGACATTTTTATCTAAAAACTGTAACTATTTTGTGAATTTTGTGGATCTTTTGATTATATGCATACATAATTGCGTCTTTACCTATGAAATAAATATTAACAAACATAGTGAACCATCGTTATCGTAAAACTACCATTATTTGACTTGTTGAATCCTACCGAGCCCAAACACCCTACTTTGACTCTTAAACCAATTCCTATTAGACTTGTACACTACCCCACACTAATCCCCTACTCAACAATATATATTTTGCACACACAAAGCCTTGTAGATGCACAACAAACTTCATATTTAAGACTCTGATAGTAAACCTTCTTGTGCACTTGCACTCAAATCCAACCAAGACCAAATAACTTGACCCAAGTGAACCCAAAGCCTTACTAAGGGATAAACCAAACCCTGTATATCTGAACCATAGGTTAAAGCCCATTAAATCTCTTCAATGTGCCCAACAACCAACTCCTTACATGAAGCCCAAGCCTCCCCTCTCAAAACCCTAACCCTAACTTCCTTCCATCTTGTGGCCAACCCCTCTAAAGCCTCCCACCTCTCTTCCACGACCTCTTCCCCTTTTCCTCTCCTTCTCCACTTCCTTCCCCCTCATTCCCACACACCATAATAGCCCCCACAAGTCGATAAACCCTAAACTAGTAGTCGAAACCTTTTTTTATCGAAATAGTGCTGCTGGTTGCACCTGCTGTATACGCTGGAAAACAGCACCCCAAACCCATCCAAACTGAAGTTCTACACCCAACGTGAAGCCCAAAAGCACCCTATCAAGTTTCGTGAAGTTTGGAGTCCGTTTGGCGCTCCGGAAGGTCCGTGTCGTAAGAAAAGCCTCCGTCGTAATCACAATTATGTAAGTTCCTTAACTTCTATTTAGTATTTAATTTTTCCATGGGAGAAAGCTTGTATGAACCCATAAACATATTAGATGGCAATGATGAAATCACCATGCATGAGAAACCCTAATTTTATATGCAAAACTACTCTTAGATGACACAAATCTGAGGCATGACAACGTGGTAACCATATTAAACCTAGTTTGATGCATGGTTGCTATTTTTACTATTAAAAACTATATTTCAGAAATTAAATAATAAATTTCAGAATATAAATTAATATATTTTCATATATTAAATGAGTTTTTATGCAATTTGGCAACTTTGCATGCACAAACTAGTTGTCAAGTTGCTAGAACACATAGTCGATGCGCAACAGAACTTTGTGCATGTAATGGTAATTATTTTAGTAATTCTTCACTAACTAATAATAATTTTAGAATTTAATTCATGATTATTTCAGTTTTATTTGACGTCGAAATGCGTGTTTAAGTGGTCACATGCATGCCCGATGTGTAGGTTAGTGCCATTGAGAGCTTTACGACAATATGACGTACTTACGTACGTATAGGACTACACTTATCTAATTATGTAAATGCCTATATGTATGTATGATACCATGATGTACAAGACCCTCACGACATGTTAGACCGTAGCATGGTATGTGTTTATTGGCACGTTATCCAATGCCATGTAACTGTTGAATTGTTGGCACGAACATCACAGTGTTAGTTGATATGGTGCGACGATCATACCCTTTGTTATTTCTTATATTAGTTTATGTTAGTATTGATTAGAATATATTATATAGGGCAACTTGGATCCGCCACATTTTCGGTTGAGGACACTAGTCATACAACACTGCAGCAACAGACAACAGGTAAGTATACCTTGCCGAACATATACAGTATTTACATTGTTTTTCTCTTTCTCTATTGCATTCCTTTTTTATATTGTCACATGATTTCCATATTGTGATTGGTTTGTCCTTGATTTTTTTACTTGTTCTAGATTACGTGCAGATATAAGATATTCGACATTGCTTGATTATTGGTCTTTTCGTGTTACCATGTCTCGTGATTGAGTTGTCAGTTTCTATATCTTATTCTTGACTTGACCATTCTTGACTAGGAGTATCTTGCATTGTACTATAGTTGAGTCATACTATAGATTGGGAGTATCTTGCATTGTACTACGACCTATAGCATATATTGATTGATTGGTTGACTTGACTTACGACACTATAAATTGGGAGTATCTTGCATTGTACTACGATTTATTGTAGTCTACTTGACCTTGTATCCTTTTGGAGAGAAGATTGATACTAGAATTGGCTATTCTCGACTGAGAGTATCTTGCTTTATACTTCAATTGAAACATACTATAGATTGGGAGTATCTTGCATTGTACTACAAGCTATAGGAGTTTCAATTGATAGTTAGCCAAGTCTAGTATTACATTTCCACACGACTCATCGTCCTTAGATGTTCTTTTTGCAATGTTTTTATCCTCCATACATGTTATTTACTGTCATATTAGTAGGCATGTTTTATGTATCTTGCTAGTCCTCTGAAGACCTGATGATCTCTTCAGGTAGCTGATTGCACGGAGTTAATTAGCTGAGCATGTGGTAGTTGACTTCATCTGCATGATTCAGGTATTTTATTAGTGTTATTAATTTACTATGTTTCTCGTGCTTTTATGATATATCCTGCGTATCAGCTTAGCTTTATAGACTCATATTATTCTTGGAGTCTAATCGGACATATATGCTAGTGGGCTGCAGACCACGACCCATACTTGTTCATTCTTGTCTTATATATTCTTGTGGATTGAGATACACTATAGATTACCATACTAGCTATGATACCATGAATCTTGACAGCTTATACGTACTCGAGTCGGACTGGAGTTCGCTTGATACATAGCTGGCTTTCTCACGCTCTCGCATCCCAAAAAGCGGGTACGGGTCATGACAAGTTTTTGTGGTAGCCCATGCAGGTCAGAGCGTATCGTATCGGTTACGTAACTGTACTGATACGAGCCTGCGAATATGACTAAATCCTTAGAAATCTCAATCAACTATGCCTTGAAAATTCTCTTAGAAATTTCTCTACCGTCTTTGAAATCTCGTATTTATTCTCGATTATTCTTCCTTGCTTTCCGAACCATTGATTTTTGTCTCTTCCTATTTCAAGGTGACGAACGATCGTGCTGTCTAAAATTCATCAGAAATTCTTAAGTTATAGTATAATATTTCTTGATTGTTGAATATTTGGTTGTTTATAGATATATGAGGGATTATAGATGCCATACGCCCTAGATATCGGTTGGTAGATCTGTTAGCAACTAGTTAGAAAATTATAAGATTTTAGTGACCGTGTTTTAAGGAGTAGTGTGACCAAAGGTGGGTAGAAGTCCTCAAGTATTCGGAGTTATAAAATGGCTAGAGAAGGTTATAAACTATTTTTGAGGAATTAACATTTAAGGAGATTAAGGAAAAAGTAGACTTTTTTTTGAATTTTAAGGAAAAGTTATGAATTAGAATTTCGAGGACGAAATTATTTTTAAGGTGGGTAGATTTGTAACCCCTCTTCCCAAATTTTTTTTGTTGAAAATATTTTTATTTATTTATTTGAATTAAATGGTAATTTTTACAATTTTATAAATAATTAATTAGTTAATTATTACGGTAGAATGTTTTAAGTCATAGTTGAGTTATGGAGTACAAGATGACTAGAAACTGTTGCACGGATAGTGCAGTGGCGTGCCTTGACTAGTGTATTAGCCATGGAGGGGAAGGCCAAATCATAACTGTGTTCGAACTAGGAAAACCAAGATAAGTTGTGACAAGACCCTATAAATAATTTAAATTTTTATTATTAAGCATATTGACTTTTAGGAGACCCGGTTAGAACGAACTAGCGCGGACCTGACCCAAACTAGCCCGATTGGACCCGAACCGAACCCAAGCAAATGTAGTCATACGATGTGTCCAAAAACATCTATGTCAATATATATACATCTTTTGTGTGTATGGGGTACTTATTTAATAATGTATTAAATATATTTCGTAAGTATTTGTCCGATATATAATATAGGTGTCAATATTATTTGATATTCAAGTGACATTTTTATCTAAAAACTATGACAACTATTTTGTGAATTTTGTGGATCTTTTGATTATATGCATACATACTTGCGTCTTTACCTATGGAATAAATATTAACAAACATCATGAACCATCGTTATCGTAAAACTACCATTATTTGACTTGTTGAATCCAACCGAGCCCAAACACCCTACTTTGACTCTCAAACCAATTCCTATTAGACTTGTACACAATCCCGCACTAATCCCCTACTCAACAATATATATTTTGCACACTCAAAGCCTTGTAGATGCACAACAAACCAATAGACAACAAACTTCATATTTAAGACTCCGATAGTAAACCTTCTTGTGCACTTGCACTCAAATCCAACCAAGACCAAACAACTTGACCCAAGTGAACCCAAAGCCTTACTAAGGGATAAACCAACCCCATAGATCTGAACCATAGGTTAAAGCCTATTAAATCTCTTCAATGGGCCCAACAACCAACTCCTTACATGAAGCCCAAGCCTCCCCTCTCAAAACCCTAACCCCAACTTCCTCCCATCTTGTGGCCAACCCCTCTACAGCCTCCCCCCCCCTCTTCCACGACCTCTCCCCTTTTCCTCTCCTTCTCCACTTCCTTCCCCCTCATTCCCACGCACCAAAACAGCCCCCACAAGTCGACAAACCCTAAACTAATAGTCGAAACCTTTTTATCGAAATAGTGTTGCTGGTTGCACCTGCTGTATACGCTGGAAAACAGCACCCCAAACTCATCCAAACTGAAGTTCTACACCCTACGTGAAGCCCCAAAGCACCCCCTCAAGTTTCATGAAGTTTGGAGTCCGTTTGGCGCTCCGGAAGGTCCGTGTCGCAAGAAAAGCCTCCGTCGTAATCACAATTAGATAAGTTCCTTAACTTCTATTTAGTATTTAATTTGTCCATGGGAGAAAGCTTGTATGAACCCATAAACATATTAGATGGCAATGATGAAATTCCCATGCATGAGAAATCCTAATTTTATATGCAAAACTACTCTTAGATGACACAAATCCGAGGCATGACAACGTGGTAACCATATTAAACCTAGTTTGATGCATGGTTGCTATTTTTACTATTAAAAACTAAATTTCAGAAATTAAATAATAAATTTTAGAATATTAATTAATATATTTTCATATATTAAATGAGTTTTTTTGCAAGTTGGCAACTTTGCATGCACAAACTAGTTGTCA
Source organism: Iris pallida (assembly GCA_029216955.1). Lineage (NCBI taxonomy): Eukaryota > Viridiplantae > Streptophyta > Magnoliopsida > Asparagales > Iridaceae > Iris > Iris pallida. Next base: position 631,782 of record JANAVB010039219.1, read on the forward strand.
AGTTGCTAGAACACCTAGTCGATGCGCAACGAACTTTGTGCATGTAATGGTAATTATTTTAGTAATTCTTCACTAACTAATAATAATTTCAGAATTTAATTCATGATTATTTTAGTTTTATTTGACGTCGAGATGCGTGTTTAAGAGGTCACATGCATGCCCGATGTGTAGGTTACTACCATTGAGAGCTTTACGACAATGTGACGTACTTACGTACGTATAGGACTACACTGTAAACCCCCTAAATTTTTACTACAATTTTTATTTTTGATGTTAATTGTTTTTCGTATTTATACGTCGCGTATGAGTTCACATTTTCGTATGTCTCGTCGAGTGCGAATATGTGCGAAGTACATATCTTTGTAAAAATATTTTATTTAGAAGCATGGTTTTTTAAATAATAAATAAATAAATATTTTTATTTCGTAAAGTTGTAAAAAGCGTTATGTTGAAAATTTTCAATTCTTTATTTTACATCATGGAAGTTTATATAAATAGTAATTTGAAAACGAGATTTTATGCAAATGTTCATTTTATATGAGACATATAAATTTATATATATATATCCATTTTTTGAAATTTATTTAATATTAATATTTTATTTTTTGAAAAAGTATTTAAAAATAGTGATTTGGTTTAAATTTAATTGATGGTGATAATTTAAATTTGAGAAGATTTTATTGACTTTATTTTAAATAGCTTTTATTTGAAAATAGAATTTATCTATATAAATTTAGATTAGATTTATCTAAAATTTGAATTGGGTTTGGATTTGATTGGAGAAATTTTAAATTAATTTGAATTTATTTATGAAATTATCTTATGGGCGTTTAAACGATCATAGTTCATATCCAACTGGGAATTCCTACCTCCTATATATAGGAGAGGTACTCCTCCAAATTTTTTCCATCCACAATAATAGCGTACATCGTGTCTGTGTCATTGCCTTTCCACTATAATTTTGATTACAATTACAATTATGACTCCGCCGTGTCCGACACCCCGGACACGACGGCAGCCTCCAACCAGCAAATCCAATACAAACCACATCCAACTCCACCACGTACCACATTCACCGTCACCACCACCACCGGCGCCACCACCAAATCTCATCGCCACCTTCAATCTGATCACCACCAACTCCTTCTCCGTCCATAAACCGAACCCACCGCCGTCTCCGGCCAAATCCCAAACTCCTTCGGCCACGTCCTACCACCACCACCCACGGCCCCGTCAAACCGACCACACACGCCCTGACCTCCACACACCCACCGGCGGTATCACCAACCAACCCATCACCACCACCACACCAGCCGAGCAACACCACACCACCACCGTCATCATCACCACCAAACCAAACCCCCAAATTAAAATATCAAAACAAAACCCATACCTATCTGCGGTCGCCGTCGTCCCCATGCCCGCGTCCTTGCCCTCCGGCGAGCCAACGCCCACTTATCCCGGCCGTGTCGAGCTACCACGCGCCGACCTCTTCCGTCGTTTGTTTGCCCTACGCCACCTCTTACGATGCCTTCCGACGAACCCTGCACGAGCACTTTTCCAGCGCCCGCGCCCGCGCCTCCGGCTTCCCAGATCCTCCACCGCTTTCCTCGCGAACGGAGCCGTCGTGTCCTCCTCGGCCGCGGTTGCGCGCGCCTCTCTGGAACTAGCGACCGCCTCTGTGGGTCGATGATGCCTGGCTGTGCCGTTCCCAGAATCAGAGATGATCGCGCACTACGTCAGATCTGGACGACCCCGTGCTCTACCGGCCGTCCCTCGAAGCAGCGGGAGCCACGACCGATCAAATCGGTAAGTTCCCTTTCCCCAACTCTCTCTCTCTCTCCTTTCATTTTTTCTTTCTTTTTAACGAACAGAGGTCTTGCTGTTATAATAACTATTTATTATTATTATATATTACAATTATTATTATTATTATTATTATTATATTATTATTATTACTTTTTTAATTATTATCATTATTATTATTACTGTTTTTAAAATTATTATCATTATTATTATTATTATTATTATTATTATCATTATTATTATTACTGTTTTTAATATTATTACCATTATTATTATTATTATTATTATTATTATTATTATTATTATTATTATTATTATTATTATTATTATTAATAGTATTACTATCAAATGATGTTATCAGTACAGTATTTTGCTATAGCTTTTATGGCATTGTTATTTTTTAAAATTATTATTTTAAAGATTATATATTATTAATTTACATATATACAAAGTTATTTATATAATTTCAAATTTTGGGGATCCTAGCCCTAAAACAACTAAATTAGTTTTATCTATCTAATATAATTTTTTGACTAGTAAAGCATTACTTCCAAATTACTATACAATAAACATTTTTTTAACTATTTCTCTAAAAATTATTTTACTAATAAATATGTTTCAAGTAATTATGTAAATTTATTATGAAAGTAGTTTCCTAAAAACTAGTACATGTATTTATTTCCACAAATTCTTTTCAAATTATCTTAGTTAATCATGACTAATCTCCACTCCTATATTCTCGTGAAATTCGAACCCATACGCATTGACCATGGCTATTGGACAAGACTGGACTTGTCAGATTATTGCATCACATCAGGCGTAACATCAGACAAGACACCTTGCCTTTACTGTTTAAATTCTTGCTCAATATCATACATGCTTTTTTCTAATTTTTTGCAAATAAAATGTGGTTCTTTCAAAACTATATATAGATACATATTATTATACTTTACGCAAGTGGCTTAGAGTTACACTACCAAAATAAGTCATATCAGTGACGTATTTAGCGACTCCAAGATAAAATGTCGCTAATGTTTGGGGGTTTAGCGACGTTTATCTAAGACGTCGTTGTTTGTCACCAACAGCGAATAAAAGCGACGTCTAGCGGCTACAATTTGTTAAATGGGAATCTGCGTCGCAAGTTCGTCGGTACACGTCGCTGATATAGCGACGTGTAGCGACGCATTTTAAGTAGCGTCGCCGTTTATTAAATATCAGCGACGTTTAGCGACGGCAGAGAAGGACGTCGCTAAATGTTTTATATAGGCGGCGAGGATTTCCTTTTCGATCATTCAAAAATTTCCCCTCCAATTTTTCGTGCGCTCCTCCTCCGCGACGCTCCTCCGGCGATTTCCCTCCTCCGGCCTCCTCCTCCACGGCGCTCCTCCGGCGATCTCCCTCCTCCGGCCTCCTCCTTCTCCTCCTCCTCCTTCCTCAGGTAGCTCCTCCTCAGGTGATCCCCTGTCCCCGCTTCCCAGTTTCTCCTCATCTTTTAGCTCTCTCTCTCGCTTCTAGTTCGTGTCCACGAGAGCGTGGACTCGCTGCGGGGGATACGAGACTCACAGTGGACTCGCTGCGGGGGACACAAGAGCGTGGACTCGCTTCTAGTTCGTGTGACACCTATTTTGTTGGTTTGGACATGTCGTGTCCCACTGTGTGGATACGAGACTCACAGTGTGACACCTATATACTGATACTGGGAGTTTTTTGGGCATATCAACTGTCAATTTGATGTTTTACTTGGATTCGAATTCTAATTTAGGGTTCGAGCCCTATTTACTGATACTGAGAGTTTTTTGGGCATTTTCAGGGTTTTGAAATGTTGAATAAATTGACTAATAATTATTATCGAGCCCTATAAAATTTCAGCTATGTTACGAAGGATGGACACTAATCCTGTGAATGAGTTTTCTCCTAAGTATTCTCGACAGTTGAGTATGATTTAGCTCACTGACATTACTGAAATATGGAATGATTAGTGTAGGGTATGTTGGTCAGGTTTTGGCAGAGTTGGGATATGATAGTATGCATGTTACAATTAACAAGGAATGTTGTTGACACCAAATATTGCACGACAGGTTACTTGAGTAACCTGGAATGTTTTACCTACTAAAACAAATAGTTTGGGCAAGGGTGTGTATAGGTTTAGAAAAATGGTGAGATACACCAAGTCAGACACTGTCCCTACAGCCATTCGACTGGCGAGATAGAAATCTATGTACGACATTTGCTATAAGGACTTTGCATTAATCTACGGTACGACATCATGATCAGGACATAGTTCCTGCAGCCCTTCGACTGGCGAGGCAGAAACTATGTAGCCGTAGATAAAGTTGACTGTCCTCCGACCCTCATCCCTCGGCAATGATGATACGACAACCTATCACTATATCTTATATAGTAGTAGATGATGTCTTAGTATTACATTATGTGAGTTCATCTTGATTCTGTTATATTTTTCAGATACTAGATACGATAAGAACATATACTACACCATATGTACAGAACATAGATGATTCACACTAATGTATGCTAGAATGAATCTTGGGTTGTGTTCTGAGCCATTCGTTCTCACACTTGGCAAAAAATTAAATTTTTTATACTTTATCTACTTTCGAAAATGTACTCAAATTACATGATGGTTCCTTTAGTTAGCTTGCTTATGTTACAATTATATTATTTGTGAATATCGATCTTACCAGATGGCACCTATGACCCGAGGAGCAGCACGTCGTTTGAGGAAAACAGCGAATGCTGATGTGGCTCCTCCTACAGTTAAGGAGGAAGTGGCACCGGTTGCTAGTGAGACCGGGAGTTCTATTCATCCAGCACCGGTAGCTAGTGAGACCGGGAGTTCTATTCATGCAGCACTTACAAGGGACTACATCTCTCCTCACGCCAAAGATCTCGCTTTTTCGAGGTGGTTGCGTGATCGTATCACTGAGCGTTTGCGTGAGCTGCGTGGTTCTCATTAGCTATTAGTACTTATTTGTATTGGACTATTTGTATTGGGTTGTTTTTATATTAGACTATTTGTATTGGACTACATATATGAATTAGTACTGTGTCAATCTCTGGATTGTATTGGTACTACGACCCTCATCCCTCGGCAATGATGATACGACAACCAACCAGAGAGGATACTCTGAGAGATCCATCTGAGTAGGACGTATACTCTGAGAGATCACCTTTACAAGTATGATATCAGTAGTGGGATTGAGTGTGTACGTCCTACTCAGATGGGTCTCTCACCGTTACTATTTTTTTCTGACAGCATGGTGGATGTGCTCCGTCAACAGATTCTTTCTCCGAGCCAAAACTTTGCCCCGGAGCTCAAGTGGACATCTTTTATGTAAAGCTCGAGTGAGAGGTTCCTAACAGCATGGTGGTCTCCTTTGTCAAAGTATCCGTGCTCATCACACATTGGTTGTGGGACGAGCACGGATACTTTAACAAAAGAGACCACCATGCTGTCAGGAACCTCTCACTCGAGCTCTACACGAAGGATGTCCACTTGAGCTCCGGGGCAAAGTTTTGGCTCGGAGCAAGAATCTATTGACGGAGCACATCCCCCATGCTGTCAGAAAAAATAGTAACGGTGAGAGACCCATCTGAGTAGGACGTACACACTCAATCCCACTACTAATATCATTCTTGTAAAGGTGATCTCTCAGAGTATACGTCCTATTCAGATGGATCTCTCAGAGTATTCTCTCCGGTTGGGTTGTGTTCTGAGCCATCCGTTCTCACACTTAAGATACATATGAATTAGAACTGTGTTTGTATTTTCGGCGAACCCAGGGATTTGATTCTATATTTTGTATTTTGGTTTCTGTATTTTGGCTCCAGCTCCATTTGCATTAATCTACGGTACGATATGGTCTCTGCCGCTATTCGACTGACGAGGCAGAAACTATGTAGCCGTAGATAAAGTTGACTGTCCTCCAACCCTCATCCCTCGGCAATGATGATACGACAACCTATCACTATATCTTATATAGTAGTAGATGATGTTTTAGTATTACATTATATGAGTTCATCTTGATTCTGTTATATCCTTCAGATACTAGATACGATAAGAACATATACTACACCATATGTACAGAACATAGATGATTCACACTAATGTATGCTAGAATGAATTTTGGGTTATGTTCTGAGCCATCCTTCATTTGCCCCCTTCCCTTTCTCTCTCGTTATGTCGCGAACCTCTTCCTCTATGCCATCAAAATCAGAATCCTCGACTCTCTTTCGCTTCCTGGATATTAACCCAGCTTCTAATCTCTCATTTCCCTTCGGGTCCACTCTACTCCCAATCTCTTCCTCTTTTATACACGGATCTATAGAATCAATACCATCCAAGGAAGGCAAAACTAAATCAGCATTGTCTTCCGGATCGTCCTCATCAAGGCATAACGGGCTGCTCAGCGTGCCCAACTTCTTCAACTTCTCGCTGGCTGCAGAGTCGAAATGGGAACGGATCCTCTTTGTCGGCCCGGAGCTCTGACTCGCACTTGTCGCCTCGCTACCGGTTTTCTCTCTTCCTCTGACGCGGGTCATAAAAAAAAAAATTTCGTACCTCTTCTTCACATAAACATTATTGCTGCCTTGTACTCGAGCCTCCTCGTCTGTGACGCTATCCAACTTCTCGGTGCCTACATTGTCATTCGAATCTCCCCTTTGACTCGTATCGTCCTTTTCTTCGCCTGTCTTTTTGCTTCCTATCTTGCAATCATCTGCTATCACCGCCGACTCATTCGACTCCTTCTTCGATGACTCCAAGGAGAAGAAGGAGGAGGAGGAGAAGGAGTCGAATGAGTCGGTGGTGATCGCAGATGATTGCAAGACAGGGAGCAAAAAGACAGGCGAAGAAGAGGACGATATGAGTCGAAGGGGAGATTCGAGTGACAATGTAGGCACCGAGAAGTTGGATAGCGTCACAGACGAGGAGGCTCGAGTACAAGGCGGCAATGATGTTTATATGAAGAAGTACAAAATTTCTTTTCTTATGACCCGCGTCAGAGGAGGATAGAAAATCGGTAGCGAGGCGACGAGTGCGAGTCAGAGCTCCGGGCCGGCAAAGAGGACCCGTTCCCATTTCGACTCTGCAGCCAGCGAGAAGTTGAAGAAGCTAGGCACGTTGAGCAACCCGTTATGCCTTGATGAGGACGATCCGGAAGACAATGCTGATTCAGCATCTTTCTTCTCCTCTCCTCCACCATGGCTCTAGACCCATCTGCTCCTCCCTACTTCCCTTCTTCTTATTTGACTCTCTCAGCCACATATGATATCCACCTCAAGTGTAGAGTCGGAAGAGAAGAAGTGGGCAGGAAGAGGAGGGGGAAGCAGCACAGCCGACGGCATGACCCGGAAGAAGTACAAATGTTTTCTTCAATCCGTAGGAGAACTATAAGGATATATCTTTTCACAACATGTCATCTTGTCAAAGTCCCTTAATGTAAATATCATGTTACCGCGGTGTCGGAAGACTAATATGTCATAATTTTTGAAGCCGTGTGTTTTGACGTAGGAGGAAAGAGTTGGGAGGATTATGTCAAAACACACGGCTTTAAAAATTATGACATGTTAGTCTTCCGACACCGCGGTAACATGATATTCAAATTAAGGGACTTTGACAAGATGACATGTTGTGAAAAGATATATCCTTATAGTTCTCCTACGGATTTGAAGAAAACATCTGTACTTCCTCCGGGTCATGCCGTCGGCTGTGCTGCTTCCCCCTCCTCTTCCTGCCCACTTCTTCTCCTCCGACTCTACACTTGAGGTGGATATCATATGTGGCTGAGAGAGTCAAATAAGAAGAAGGGAAGTAGGGAGGAGCAGATGGGTCCAGAGCCATGGTGGAGGAGAGGAGAAGGAAGATGCTTGATCAGAACTTGTGGTGGAAAAGTTGTGACGTTGATAGCGTGAGAGAGAGAGGGAAGTGGCTACATGCCTTTGGCTTACTCGAGCGGTATTTGTCCTCCGACCCTCATCCCTCGGCAATGATGATACGACAACCTATAACTATATCTTATATAGTAGTAGATGATGTCTTAGTATTACATTATGTGAGTTCATCTTGATTCTGTTACATTCTTCAGATACTAGATATGATAAGAACATATACTACACCATATGTACAGAACATAGATGATTCACACTAATGTATGCTAGAATGAATTTTGGGTTGTGTTCTGAGCCATTCGTTTCCATACTTGGCAATTAAGTTGTGGACCATTATGTTTGACATTATTGTTACAAATTTTCATATATCTGTGTTGATTGATGAGATTGTGTTTCAAATGTGTTCGTGATTGTGTGTATCTATTTTGTTTGATATTGTGTTCGTGATACACACCGTCGTTGTTGTAACAAATGGTGTAGGGGATGCTGAAAATGCTGCAGGGGATGCTGCAAATGTTGTATTTTTTTATTTTTTTTCAAGATTAGCGACGTTCAGCGACTCTCAGCGACGTCCAGAGCCATGGTAGAGGAGAGGAGAAGGAAGATGCCTTTGGCTGAGAGAGTCAAATAAGAAGAAGGGAAGTAGGAAGGAGCAGATGGGTCCAGAGCCATGGTGGAGGAGAGGAGAAGGAAAATGCATGATCAGAACTTGAGGTGGAAAAGTTGTGACGTTGATAGCATGAGAGAGGGAGGGAAGTGGCTGCATGCCTTTGGCTCACTCGAGCGGTATTTGTCCTCCGACCCTCATCCCTCGGCAATGATGATACGACAACCTATCACTATATCTTATATAGTAGTAGATGATGTCTTAGTATTAAATTATGTGAGTTCATCTTGATTATGTTACATTCTTCAGATACTAGATACGATAAGAACATATACTACACCATATGTACAGAACATAGATGATTCACACTAACGTATGCTAGAATGAATTTTGGGTTGTGTTTTGAGCCATTCGTTCCCATACTTGGCAATTAAGTTGTGGATCATTATGTTTGACATTGTTGTTACAAATTTTTATATATCTGTGTTGATTGATGAGATTGTATTTCAAACGTGTTCGTGATTGTGTGTATCTGTGTTGTTTGATACTGTGTTCGTGATACACACCGTCGTTGTTGTAACAAATGGTGTAGGGGATGCTGCAAATGCTGCAGGGGATGCTGCAAATGCTGTATTTTTTATTTTTTTCAAGATTAGCGACGTTCAGCGACTCACAGCAACGTCCAGCGACGACGGTAACGTCGCTAAGTAAGTATCACAACGTCGCTAACTGTGATGAATACTGTCGATGATCGTCACTAAACGTCGCTACGTAAGACGTCGCTAAACGTTGCTATATGTCGGTACTGTAGCGACGTAGCAAAGTCGCAGAACGTCACCATTTGGCTCTCAAGCCAGGTCAGCATCGATGCATGTCAAGTCGCTCAACGTCGCTAGGTTGCGTCGGTAAATGATGACGTTTTACGTCGCTGGTAGTCGCTGAATTAGCGACGTGTCCGCGTCACTGAGTGTCATCGTAATAGCGACGTATTACGACATTTTATTGTTTAGCGACTAGGTTAATCACGACTACGTGCAAACATCGCTAAATACGTCGCTAATCGATATTAGCGACGTATTTTTCCTATTTAGCAACGTCCTGAGGCGTCGCTGATTTGACAGATTTTAGTAGTGTTAAGAGACTATCATATGTTTAGAGCATCTCATAAACTGTCACGATATGCCACGGGTTGTGTGTGAGTTGTGAGTCGTATATTGTTTCGGACTTGCGTACCGATCGAACATCGGTACGTACAGGTCGTGCGTTAGGATATGACTGCTAATAGATTTGTGTAGAAGACTTAGCAGTTATTAAGGATTAAACAGTGTCGTAGAGTCGACACATGTATAGTATCATGGAGAGGGAGGAGACAGTTATTAGCGTAGGGCTACATGTTCAGTACACACATAGATTTGGGCCGATAGTGTCTCGTATGAGCACTACTTACTGCCCCGGGGCCGATAGTGACTCGGATGAGCGCTACTTACTGCCTATGGTCGATAGTGTCTCTTATGAGCGCTACCTACTGCCACTCTCTCTCTCCATCTATGCTGAACACCTAAGCTCCTACGTAGAACGTTGTCTTCTAAAGTGCATTATTCCATATAGAATGGTTAGGAACCTTTACTCATGTATATTTTCTATTGAGCTCTTACTATTCAGTTTATGGCATGATATTATGTGTCTTGTTACGTCCCTCTGAGGACCTGGTGATCTCTTCAGGTGTGTGTTTCGTGGTTTCTTGCAGGTGCTCTAGCTAAGGACATTCCTTCCTTCGTGATGATTGCTCTTGGACTCGTCACTTGCTCTCGCTTGCTCAATCCTTTCCTTGTATATTTTTCCATATTTAATTTAGTTGGTAGTGGAATTGTCTTCGCCCAACTATTGTGTACATGACAAACTCAAAGTTACTTTTATATCATTATTTGTCTTTGTGGATGAGATTTAGTGTCTTGGCTTTCTACATTTACAGCTTATGTATACATACGAGCCGTATATTTACTCGTATGTATAGAGCTAGCATGACACGTTTCTAGTCCTACTATTTTGGGACTGGGGCGTTACATGATTTTGTGGTGGCCCATGCAGGTCAAGTTTGCCGTTTCGGTTACATGACTGTACCGAGCGGGCCTGCAATATAGGATTAGAATCTAGGAATCTCATCCACATACTTGATCACCTTCCTTGACCCTCCTTGATTTCCATATTCCGACTCCCGTGGCTTCCCTTGATTTTTGCATCTTGCTTGAACTCTTTCTACCAACACCCTATCACCTCGTGCTTAAACAAGGTTAGAAAGATGACTACACTACTATATACTTATTGGTCAACCCTATGGCTAGAAGGATTATATTGACAAATAATATCAATTGAGGTTATATTTGGGTATAAAGGCATTTATTTTTCCTAGAGATATGATCTTAACGACAATTATTATTATTATTATCATTATTATTATTACTGTTTTTAATATTATTGCCATTATTATTATTATTATTATTATCATTATTATTATTACTATTTTTAATATTATTACCATTATTATTATTATTATTATTATTATTATTATTATTATTATTATTATCAAATGCTGTTATCAGTACAGTATTTTGCTATAGCTTTTATGGCATTGTTATTTTTTTAAAATTATTATTTTCAAGATTATATATTATTAATTTACATATATACAAAGTTATTTATATAATTTCAAATTTTGGGGTTTCTAGCCCTAAAACAACTAAATTAGTTTTATCTATCTAATATAAATTTTTGACTAGTAAAGCATAACTTCCAAATTACTATACAATAAACATTTTTTAACTATTTCTCTAAAAATTATTTTACTAATAAAATATGTTTCAAGTAATTACGTAAATTTATTATGAAAGTAGTTTTCTAAAAACTAGTACATGTATTTATTTCCATAAATTCTTTTCAAATTATCTTAGTTAATCATGACTAATCTCCACTCCTATGTTCTCGTGAAATTCGGACCCGTACGCATTTACCATGGCTATTGGACAAGACTGGACTTGTCGGATTATTGTATCACATCAGGTAAGACACCTTGCCTTTACTGTTTAAATTCTTGCTCAATATCATGCATGCTTTTTCTTATTTTTTTGTAAATAAAATGTGGTTCTTTCAAAACTTTATATAGATACAAATTATTATACTTTATGCAAGTGGCTTAGAGTTAAGAGACTACCATATGTTTAGAGCATCTCATAAACTGTCACGATGTGCCACGGGTTGTGTGTGAGTTGTGAGTCGCATATAGTTTTGTACTTGCGTACCGACCGTACATCGGTACATACAGGCCGTGCATTAGGATATGAGTGCTAATAGATTTGTGTAGAAGACTTAGCAGTTATTAAGGATTAAACAGTGTCGTGGAGTTGACACATGTATAGTATCATGGGGAGGGAGGAGATAGTTATTAGCGTAGGGGATACATATTCAGTACACACATAGATTTGGGCCGATAGTGTCTCGTATGAGCGCTACTTACTGCCCCGGGGCCGATAGTGACTCGGATGAGCGCTACTTACTGTCCATGGCCGATAGTGTCTCTTATGAGCGCTACCTACTACCACTCTCTCTCTCTCCATCTATGCCGAACACCTAAGCTCCTGCGTAGAACGTTGTCTTCTAAAGTGCATTATTCCGCATAGAATGGTTAGGAACCTTTACTCATGTATATTTTCTATTAAGCTCTTACTATTCAGTTTATGGCATGATATTATGGGTCTTGTTACGTCCCTCTGAGGACCTGGTGATCTCTCCAGGTGTGTGTTTCATGGTTTCTTGCAGGTGCTCTAGCTAAGGACGTTCCTTCCTTCGTGATGAATGTTCTTGGACTCGTCACTTGCTCTCGCTTGCTCAATCCTTTCCTTGTATATTTTTCCATATTTAATTTTGTTGGTAGTGGATTTGTCTTCGCCCAACTATTGTGTACATGACAAACTCAAAGTTGCTTTTATATCATTATTTATCTTTGTGGATGAGATTTAGTGTCTTGGCTTTCTACATTTACAGCTTATGTATACATACGAGCCGTATATTTACTCGTATGTATACAGCTGGCATGACACGTTTCTAGTCCTACTATTTTAGGACTGGGGCGTTACATACACTTATCAAATTCATGTAAATGCCTATATGTATGTATGATACCACGATGTATATGACCCTCACGATATGTTAGACCGTAGTATGGTATGTATTTATTGGCACGTTATCCAATGCCATGTAACTGTTGAATTGTTGGCACGAATATCACAGTGTTAGTTGATGTGGTGCGACGATCTTACCCTTTGTTATTGCTTAGATTAGTTTATGTTAGTATTGATTAGAATATATTATATAGGGCAACTTGGATCCGCTACATTTTCGTTTGAGGACACTAGTCAGACAACACCGCAGCAGCAGACAACAGACAAGTATACCTTGCCGAACATATACAGTATTTATATTGTTTTTCTCTTTCTCTATTGTATTCATTTTTCATATTGTCACATGATTTCCATATTGTGATTGGTTTGTTCTTGATTGTTTTACTTGTTCTAGATTACGTGCACATATAGGATATTCGACATTGCTCGATTATTGGTTTTTCGTGTTACCTTGTCTCGTGATTGAGTTGTGAGTTTCTATATCTTGTTCTTGACTGGAAGTATCTTGCATTGTACTACAGTTGAGACATGCTATAGATTGGGAGTATCTTGCATTGTACTACGACCTATAGCATATATTGATTGATTGGTTGACTTGACTTGACTTACGACACTATAAATTGGGAGTATCTTGTATTGTACTACGATTTATAATAGTCTACTTGACCTTGTATCCTTTAGGAGAGAAGATCGATACTAGAATTGGCTATTCTCGACTGAGGGTATCTTGCTTTGTACTTCAATTGAAACGTACTATAGATTGGGAGTATCTTGCATTATACTACAAGCTATAGGAGTTTCAATTGATAGTTAGACAAGTCTAGTATTATATTTCCACACGACTCATCGTCCTTAGATGTTCTTCTTGCAATGTTCTTATCCTCCATACATGTTATTTACTGTCATATTAGTAGGCATATTTTATGTATCTTGCTAGTCCTCTGAGGACCTGATGATCTCTTCAGGTAGCTGATTGCACGGAGTTAGTTAGATGAGCATGTGTTAGTTGACTTCATCTGCATGATTCAGGTATTTTGTTAGTGTTATTGATTTACTATCTTTCTCGTACTTTTATGATATATCCTGTATATCAGCTTCGCTTTATAGACTCATATTATTCTTGGAGTCTAATCGGACATATATGCTGTCACGATCCGCACCCACTGTGAGGGCACGAGAACGTAACAACGCCCAGCCAACGCCGCAGTGTCGACGGTAGAACGCTGTCCTAGGTCAATCATCTAACAATATAAAGGTACCTGTACAGTATATACACTCCGAATAGAGGTAACATAGCAGTATACAGTCTCAATCACATCTAAGGCAGAATGATAAAATAAAAGATAGATAGATAAATACTGGAATAAAGATCCACAGGATATAATCAGAGGGTGAGTCTAAGTGTCTAATGCCATACAAAACAGAACATCCAACTCAATACAAGTCTCTAATACTGAAAATGAAAGAATATATACAATCAGATCTCAGAAGACAGAAATAGTAAAACCTAGACTAGGGAGCCTCAGTCTCTAAGCTAGTGGATCAGGCTGGAAATCTGGGTCACACATGTCATCTACAGCTGTCCCATAGTAAGTGTCTACGCAGGCCTCATCCTCATCCTCTGTAATATTTTCAACAGGTCCAGTCAGGACAGAAGCGAGTACAAAACATCTCACGCAGTTCATATCATGTTAGGAAATATAAAGCATGCAATAGAGTAAGGTACATGAAACGCTGAAAGAAGAATGTATATGAAAAACAGTAGATATTTGATAACAGAAAATATCTACATATGATAAGTAAGAACTGTAAGCCTACTGTGATTTAGAGTACAATATGGTTATGTAAACGGTCTAGGAAAATGCAATGGTAACTCCATTGTACGTGGGTGTACAATAGACATATACAATAGTTATACAATGTTGTACAATAGGATTTGAGTACATAACCAATTCTACTCCCCCTCCCCAATCAATACACAAGGATCCACTCCCGTTACGTTATCTTGCATAATAGTGTACAATGTTATACAATAGATGTACAATATTATACAATAGATGTACAATGTTATACAATAGTTGTACAATATTATACAATAGTGTACAATGGTCTATCCCCGGGACTCATGTGATACTGAGAGTACAATATGCACAAGGAGTATACAAGGATATAGGTATTCAATAAATACAATATGGAAGTGAAACGTACATCACAATATGTATCTAGTAAATACAAGGGAATAACATCCCAAAAGGAGATCCTTATAGTACCAATCTGTGATAACAATCGTGTCAACATCAAGTACAGTAATCTAGAGCAAGAATGTAAATCTAGACAAGTATGAAACGGTCAGAGAATGTACTCGCCTGATAGCCTGAGTGTCTGAAGAGAATATACTGTCCGAGGAGTAGTGTCTGTCTCCTATAGAACAGTACAAGTCACAACAAGTCTAAAATGGTAAAATAAAGTTCTACTATGCACTCTACATGAGTCTAGGTCAATCTAGGCCAAAGTCAACTCTTGGTCAACTCTGGTCAACCCTAGAAGTCAAACTAGGTCAACTATGGTCAAACTAGGTCCAACAAGTCTAAACTAGGTCAAACAAGTCTAAATAGCCTATTCTAGGCCTAACTAGTCTATTCTAGTCTAACAAGACTACACAAGTCAAATCTAGGCTCACTAGCTAAGCAAACACAACCATAGGCTAAGAGACCAGGCCATAGGCCAAGGCAATACCATACCTAAACAACCTACAAAACATCCATACATATGACACATGTATATATATATATATATATATATATATATATTTTATATATATATATATATATATATATATATATATATATATATAAAATATATAATACAAAAAAAATATATATAAAATATATATAAAATATATAATACAAAAAAAAAATATATATATATATATAAAATATATAATACAAAAAATATATATATATATATATAAAATATATAATACACATGGATATAATTATATTCTCTAACATAGGAATACACATATATGCATATAGGCTCTTTCCTATAAGTTTAGAAATATGAACTCACACACACACAATAGGCTCAAAGTAGGGACTGATCTATGGTGTGTTAGCTTGGACAGGTTTATGGAAAACCACTGGTTGGAATTTGAAACAGGGGGACATTACATGGCTATAGGTTAGGGGGGGCAATTGGACAGGTATTTGGGCTCATATGGCTGTCATTGATGGACTGGTTTATAGACAGTTAAGGACAAGTTTTGTGGACTGATTTGTGGACTTGTAGGATAGGTTTTAGGGACAGCATATGGGCTATTTGTAGGGTGGTTATGGGCTAACTCTATGGCCATACTAAGGCTGGTTTGGGGCTAAAAATAGAGGGTTAGATATAGGTGTTTAAGTGGACTGAAATGGCTAAGTATAGGACTGATTTTTGGGGACATGTTGGGCTATATGGCTGTCATGAAAGGGCTGAATTGGACATGCTAAGGCTGATATGGAGGACATGTATTGGGGCTTTTTAGGACTAAAAATTGGGACTGCTATATAGGCATCAAATAGCTGAACCATGGACTAAATTATTGACTGAAACAGGGGCTGCTATGCTAGTAGCTAAGGGACAGGTTTTTGGAGTGATAAGGACTAGTTTGGGACAGCCTATAGGCTCTTATTTAGTGGTCTGTTTTGGGGTTGCTACAAGGGCTGAATTGGGGGTTGCAATGGACAGGTAAGGGCTGTTAGCCTCACAGGAAAAGAAGAAAGGAAACCAATCCTATGTACAACAGTCCCTACAGTTCAATCTCAGGAAAAAAAATGAAGGAAAGAAAATCAATGCATTATATCAGTTAAGGAAAAACTGAACTAGTTTTCAGTCCCCACATAACATCAACCCCATTTCGAATTCAAAAGGACACCAAACAACACAAAAATTGAACCACAGTTGGAAAACATATAGGAGTACATGATTAGGGTCTGAAACCAACTAATTAACAGTGTTAAATGGTTTAAAACTGGTGACAAAGTTCAAGTTTAAAACTGGAAAAAAAATCAAGAAAATCACACTGTTTCAGAAATTGGTAAATTGACAATTACCTATTAAAAACTCATTAAAATACAAAATAAAGAGTTGGTAATGAAAATATATATTATATATGTGTCATACAACATAATGGTGTCCACCCAAGTGGACACGATGTGTCCAAACTGAATCAAGACACGAAATAGTGCACACAGGTACTGTTTCAGTGTACACATCGTGCACGTGTGCACGCGTGTCGTACACACGACACAGCATGAACTAGGCCACATGCTCGTGCACACGTGTACACCTACACTAGGGCTAGGACTAGGTCGACCTGCACTGTGTCCTAGTGTCCGCGTGTACAACTTACACACGCGTATCAGTGACACCCAAAACCGACTGTACCTGTCAGTCCCGATCAGTGCAGAGCCTCGTGCTCACTCGACACGACACGGGGACACGTGAGACTTAACACACGTGGTGTCAGTCATTGCCCCCTAGTGTGTGTCGAGTTTCACGTGTCCTTGTGTTGTGTCCGAAGAGAAATAGCCCCCGCACAGCAGGACACGCGTACAGCCCCCCGCGCGCGCGCGCACTCGCGTGTGCACGTGTCGAATACGACACGATGCGACACAGAGACACCCTCAGTCATGAAGAATCGTTTAAGCGACAACAAATACTAATTTCTTATTCAAATAGATCTCGAAAATAACACAAAAAGTTCCTCTATGGCATTTTCACAAACACATTCATCGGGACACTGATACGTGTCCAAATAGGACACGAAACTGATACAATCCAACACGAAACCAATACAGACACTTAGGGGACTCCTAGGGCTTCCTAAATATGAAAAGAAATCAAAATTTCATGGAGAAATGGAGAAGTTACCTATTCTTGAACTTTCTATAAAAACTCCCTTTCTAGAGCTCTTCTCCTTGATGTCCCAATCCAATCAAATCACAACCAACTGAAATGAAACTTTAATGACAGCAAGAATAGGTGTATTAGAACCTATTGGAAGATATTTGAATGAAGAAGGAAGAGGAATGGAAATCTAGAAATTAATTGAAATAGGAAACAAACCTTTCTTAAACTTTGAGCTTTCCTAAGAAAGAGGCAACCCTAAATTTTAGGAGAGTATTTATAGGGTGATGATCCCAATGATGATATGGTGGCTGGCCACTTAGTCTAGGGCTTAGGGTTTTGGAATTTGTCTTGGGCTTTGGGCCAACTTACAAGGCTTTGAGTTAAATGATTAATTAAAGGTGCTAAATCATAAGCCATGACTTATGACTTTCTAATTCTTATTGCTAACTAGAGTCTAATGACCAAACCAAGGATTAGCTTAGGTTAGACTAGAGTCATATAACCTAACCAAGTCTATACTAACTAGGGTTAGCTTCTAGGTTGGTCTACAAGGGTCAAAACTAGTCAAAGTCAACCTAGTCCAAACAATTCCAAAATAATTCCTAAAAATTCCCATAAATTCAAATAAATTCTAATAAATGACCAAAATATCCTCTAGGCTAAAATGTACTAATCAAACATCCTAATCACATGGCTAGGCCCTAGGTCGACAGTCTCCAAGGTTACACTAGTCAAACACCAAAATCATAAGTCATGAATTAAATAGTTTAAAAATAATTAAAAATTACCAAAAATTATATTATTAATTAAATATCATAATTAAATAAATTAAAATACAAAATTTCAAAATTACTCTCATTTGGAAAAACTGGGTGTTACAATCCTACCCACCTTATAAAAATTTTGTCCTCAAAATTAAGATTGTAGCAGTCCTTCTAGGTCAAACACCCCACAATCAGAGTCTCAACATACCGTCAGATAATCATATGCGTCTGTCCAAAATCATGATACTCAGAATCTCTGTCATGCCAGTGAGCATGGCTACGATAATCACAGAGCCCTCAACTATGGCACATACCTCTAGAATTATGGTATTTAAAATTTTCGCATTGCCGCGCGCTTGGCAGCGAAAACCTTAAATTCCTACACCCGAGAAATACGTCCATAATCTGACTATATATCCTCACTATGCCTGCTAGCATGACCCTAGAGGATTCTAAAATCTCATAATCGAGGCGACCTAGCCCATACGATTTATCTCAGAAGAAAATTAAATTATAATGAAACATCAGATCAAACTTATCAACAATGAGGAAATAGATAGGAATAGATGGAACTAAATTTCAAGATAGGTATAATGAGATAAGGTGGAAATAGAATCGAGAAGAACAGAACCTGCAAGTACCCCTCCTACTGCCTGAGCATCCTCGGCTGTCATGGCAAAAGCTCGCCCTGGTTGGCCTCCCCTGGCCTGCTGCTGATGTTGTATGAACATCTGTTGTTGAGTCTGCAATGGTGGTCACCTCTGTTGCCCGGCAGGAGCCCTAGCTCCTGGTGCTATCTGAGCCAATGGTGTCGGGTTCTTGGGACACTCTCTACACTGATGCCCCGCTGAACCGTAAAGCAAACACATGCCCAGTCTCTTCCTACAGTCGTCCCACCCATGGCCTTGCTTCTTGCAGAAGTTGCATACAGTATTCTGCTGCTGTCTGGGTGCCTGCTGATACAGTACCTGTCTCTGTCCCTGATGCTGAACAGGCCTCTGCTGCTGTTGGAAGTGGACCATCGACTGCTGATACTGCTGCTGAATCTGTATGTGAGGCCTCTTGGCCTGGCCTCCGTTGCTGCTGCCTCCAATAGGGTCTCACCCCCTCTTGAGCCTCAGCTAAAGATCGTCCTCAGCCAATAAGGCTCCCGTCAATCTCCTCGAATGTGGCATCCCTGTTGCCCTTGGTCAGGGACTTGACCTCCTTGACCAGACCCTTCCGGAACCTCTGGGCCTTCGCCGTCTCGCTCAAGCCCTCTACGAACCTGCCGAGGCGGCCGAACTCTCCAGCGTACTCCTCCACTGAAAGACTCCCCTGGACTAGGCTCTCGAACTGCGACTCTAAGGCTCTGAGTGCTGAATCTGGAAAGAACTTCTTCTTGAAGAAGCCCTTGAACTCCTCCCAAGTCTGTCCAGCTAGCCCTACCCTGGGGTCTGACTGATACTAGGTGCGAGCAAGATCTCGTATCCGGCTAGCTGCGGCCTCAATCGGGAGATCTGCTGGTATCCGGGCCAGGCGGAAGATCTCCTCTATATGCACGATCCACTCGTCAGCATATAGGATCCCCTCTGTCCCCAGGAAGTCTCTGGGGCTCATCTTCTGGAACTGTTCTATCCTCGGTATCTTTGGCTGCAGCACTACTGGTCGAGCTGCGACTGTCGTAATGGCCATCTCCATGCCCTTGTCCTGTCGGACCTGCTGCTGGTCCATGAACTGCTAGAAATATG
This sequence comes from Iris pallida, assembly GCA_029216955.1. Classification (NCBI taxonomy): domain Eukaryota; kingdom Viridiplantae; phylum Streptophyta; class Magnoliopsida; order Asparagales; family Iridaceae; genus Iris; species Iris pallida. The sequence continues at coordinate 651,664 of JANAVB010039219.1, forward strand.
TGAACATCTGTGCCACATCCACGTGTCCTGTAGGCAACGACTGCTGGAAAGGCACCTCTGGGGTGACTGGGTCTTGCCTCCGAACTGGTGGAGGCATACCCCCTGCTACTAGTAGAGGGGCTCCTCCAAACGCAGCTGAAACGCCTACCCCAGCTGGCATAACTGGGGCTGCGGTACCAGGGGCTGGCTGCTGGATATGAGAGGTGGCAGACCTCTCATCGGCGTCCCCCTGGCCCTGGCGATGTGATCTCGTTTCAACCATCCTGGAGACAGATCAAGAAACAATTGCTGAGAATGAGTCGAATAGCAAGGGAGGACAGTTATATTCAAGGGAAAATAATATCAGCAAGAACTGAGATGGTATGAATTAGATAAGAGTTTTTTCTAATATGATTGAGTACCTTAAAAAATATCCTATTCCTACTGTAGGCTGTAGTGATACTCTAGTTCGAATACCACTACATAAACTCGACCTGCATAGGCCACCACTAAAAACGTGTCATGACCCGCACCAACTGTGAGGGCACGAGAACGTAACAACGCCCAGCCTACGCCGCAGTGTCGACAGTAGAATGATGTCCTAGGTCAATCATCTAACAATATAAAGGTACCTGTACAGTATATACACTCCGAATGGAGGTAACATAGCAGTATACAGTCTCAATCACATCTAAGGCAGAATGATAAAATAAAAGATAGATAGATAAATACTGGAATAATGATCCACATGATACAATCAGAAGGAGAGTCTAAGTGTCAACTGCCATACAAAACAGAACATCCAACTCAATACACGTCTCTAATACTAAAAATAAAAGAATATATACAATCAGATCTCAGAAGACAGAAATAGTAAAACCTAGACTAGGGAGCCTCAGTCTCTAAGCTAGTGGATCAGGCTGGAAATCTGGGTCACACATGTCATCTACAGCTGTCCCATAGTAAGTGTCTACGCAGGCCTCATCCTCATCCTCTGTAATATTTTCAACAGGTCCAGCCAGGACAGGAGCGAGTACAAAACATCTCACGCAGTTCATATCATGTTAGAAAATATAAATCATACAATAGAGTAAGGTACATGAAACGCTAAAAGAAGAATGTATATGAAAAACAGTAGAGATTTGATAACAGGAAATATCTACATATGATAAGTAAGAACTGTAAGCCTACTGTGATTTAGAGTACAATATGTGTCACCCCCAGTTTTCAAATTAGGGGTATTTTTATCATTTTCAAGTTTTATAATATTTTAGAAATTTTATTTGATTTTATACGATTTTTAGGAATTTATTTGAGTCGGTTTGAATTTTATCCAATTCAGACTCAATTTGGAGACCCGGGTAGCCTGGACCCTAGTGGGACCCACAAACTAGCTGTGTTTGGCCCACACACTATCATAATTAGGCTAGAAATCTTTAACCCTATTTCCATGACTTAATTAGTCATTTAAGAGGCTTAATTTGTATTTAGAATCAAACCGAACCAAACCGAATACATTTAAACCCTAAACCAAGTCTAATGGGTTGGGGGCTTATTGGATCCCAACCCAATAGCCCCCCAAGAGTGGCCGGCCATGACTAGGAGAACCCCCCCCCCCCCTCCCCCTTTTGCATCTTCATTAAGTCACAACTCCTTCTCTCTCCAAATTAAATTCTTTCTCTCCAACTCTTCTTCCCTACAAGAACTCTACCTAGGTATGTCATTTAATCCTCATTTATTACTCTTTTATATTTACTTCCTTCACCATAAATGTAGAGAATAGGATTCTCTACATTTTGCCCTCTATTTGTAGGTTTTTCCCTAGAGATTTGGTTAGAGTTTATTAGGGGTTTATATGTTTAATGGTATATATATATATATATATATATATATATATATATATATATATATATATATATATATATATATATATATATATATATATATATATATATATATTATATATATATATTTATATGTATATATATATATATATATATATATATAAATATATATATATATATATATATATATATATAAATATATATATATATATATGTAAAAAAAAAAATATATATATATATATATATATATATATATATATATATATATATATATGTATTTATATGTATATATGTGTTTATATGTATTTGGGTGTGTGTGTGTAGAGAGTGGTGAAGTGTCATGAGAATGGTAGTGGTGGTGTTTGTGTGTGGAGGTGAGAGTGTGTGTGGTTGTATATATATATATATATATATATATATATATATATATATATATATATATATATATATATATATATGGATATAAGGATGTGTATGTGTATTTATATATGTATATATATATGTGTATATATGTATGTATGTGGAGATGTGTGTGTGTGTTTATTTATATATATAGTGGGATGGATAGATATATAGATATCTAAAAAAAAGTAACTATAGATATATATATATATATATATATATATATATATATATATATATATATATATATATATATATATATATATATATATATATATATAGGGAGATAAGTGAGGAGAGAAGAGAGAAGAGAATGTGAGGCAGTAGCAGCAGCAGCTGCAGCAGATGCAGCAGTAGTAGCAGCAGCAGGAGCTGCCATTGGCAGCTCCTTTCCCCCCCCCCCCCTTTACACCCCCTAATTACCCCCTTAAACCTCCCCTAGTATCATATATAAATGTATATATGTAGGTATATATATATATAGATGTATATGTTTATATATATATATATAGATAGATGGATAGGAAGTTAGGATGAAAGAAGAAGGAAAAGAAATAGATGAAGTAAAAGAAAAGAAGTAGGAGAAGAAGAAGATTAGAAGAAGATGTAGAAGAAGAAAACTAGAAAAAGTTAGAAACTAGAAGAAGATTAGAAGGAGAGAGTGAGGAGGAGGCCAAGAAGAAGAATTAGAGCTAGAAGAATAAGAAAAAGAAGTTAAGAAGAAGAAGAATTAGAATTGAGAGTCAAAGAGGAGATTTGGAGCGAGAGCTAAAAGGGGGTTTTTAGTAGAAGTCGAGTTAGAGGGCGAAATCGAGTTCCGAGTATCGGATCACGACGAAACTTGACGTAGGCCTAGGTTATGTGAATTAGATTTTGCAGGTAGGCTCCCGAGTGGGAATCGGGGTCGTAGGGCGCCGGTATCGCGCCGTATCAGTGTGTATCTAGAAATATTCAAGATATCTGCAATGGGCCGTATCATGGACTGGACGTCCACTTTATCTAGGTATTTTGGTAGGTAACGAACCTATAGGCTAGTACCCTACTACCCTAGGGAGCACGGGTCAAAATATCAAGCGTAGGTAGGCTAACTAGATAATCGCCGAGGCTAGAAATTTACCCTAAAAAGGGTAAATTAAGGAATTGGCCTACGGCCGAGAATTTGAGTTTGAAGTCCAAGATGGACTTGGATATGGGTTGTAGAGGTTGGTAATGAGTAGAATTAGCCGTCTAAACCTAGTCTTGACCCCGGTTGACCACGGTTGACTTTTTAGACTAAAAGTCAACTATTGGTCAACACTTTACCCAATTTAGTTCCAAATTCTTTTTAACTTGGACAGTTGACTAAAAGTCAACTATTAGTCACCAGTGACCTAGGGTTGACCTAGAGTTGACCTAGAGTTGACCCGTTGACCAAAAGTCAACGGTAAGTCAGTTTTCGACCTAGTTTGATTCGGATTGATTTCCAATGTTCTTCCATGACCAAGATTGACCCGACTAGACATGTCTTGACCTAGAATGACTAAATAGGATTTAATTTGATTTAACTTTACTTCCTAAACATAGTATTGATATGTCTTGTTCTCTATAGGTCCTCGAGATACTGCAGTTGATCCAGTCGACGTATATTATCATCTTACAGGCGAGTACATTCTCTGATACTTACTCCCAATTTATGATAACTGTTATGATTCATGTACTTAGTGTTGATATGCTTATTCCCGACACATGGTTCTCACGGATTGGTATTCTTGGATCCCGACGAGAGATGTTTTCTCCTTCTTAGGTTGGGATGTATTGTGCAAGCACCCTTGTAGCTCTTGCTCAATATATGGTCACTGATTCTAGAGAAGGCTAGCTACCTTCTCATTAGAATTCCATACAGTGATGTGTCCTGTTTGGATCCATTCTACCAGTTAGGGTAGGGGGAGTAGTAGCGTAGGCCTGTGATCAGATCAATCCCGCATTCCCGAACAGTGTGAGTCATATACTGCACTTATGACTTGCCAGGCCGATTCTTGACAGGTACCCAAGCCGATCACAAGCTGAAACTATTACTCACACACATTGGATATATAGTTTACCTTGATTTGTGTATATGCCATGATCCCGTTCTATTTTTTTGTTCTAGCTCTAGCTCTACAGCTTACCATGCCATGATACATACATGTACACTCCATGATTTATTGTATATGCTCTATTTACAGTCTTATAGCTTTTATTCTATCTTGAGATTTGTTATGAGATATATGTACTCGTTCCATCCTGACTGGACTGTTGATAAAATATTACAGATGCCGACGAGGGAGATTGCAGTACCTACTACGGTCCGGACGACGTAGTGGGCCTAGACTTGGTCCCGCAGGGCGTAGCTCCGCCTGACGAGACTATACCACTTGTTTAGTTAGAGTAGGTCTTCGTACTGGAATTAGTTTCCAGTTACTTTTGAGGCTGTATTACTTTTGGACTGTATTAGAGACTGGACTTGTATATTATTTGTATTTGGACTTGACAGGTTATATTTTATCGTCTTGTTGTCTTTATCTTTCAGTCTTTACTTATCGTCTTAGAGTTGTGATTGAGTACTTATATATATTCATTGCTTGTCCTCCGTTCGGATTTGACCATATTCTCGACAGGTTTTGTTATATATATAAACTGTTGTCAGACTAGAAAATCCACAGCGTTCCACGCCGTTTTTCCGGTGAGGGCTGGGCGTTGTCGCGTCACGTGACCTTTTAGCGAGTGCGGGTCATGACACGTTTTAGTGGTGGCCCACGCAGGTCCTGAAGTCGCAATTAGTGCGATGTCGTAGCGGCACTCTTCTTAGAGTGTTGACTACGAGCCTGTGTTACATATAAGAGGTAGTAGGCTAAGAGTGCTCAATCACAGTAGGATCTTTTCTTGCTTATCTTGCTTACCGTCTTTGATATTGATTTACTGCATTCTAGCTGTCCTCCTTTGATATTGCCTTTATGTGCCATATTGATATCTTCTTTTCAATTTGTCTCCAGGATAGTGATGACTCATTCTCCTAGCGAGGAGCTCGGGGAGACGGAGAGGTCTGCCACCTCTGGCGGACAGGCTCCGGTCACTTACCCGGCTGATGGGACTTCTGTTGGGGCTCTCGGAGGTACTCCTCCAGTTACCTCGATGACCGTCCCTGGGGCCATTGCGGGTACTCTTCCCGTAGTGCCGGGGGCTACAGCGGGAGCTACCGGGGGCGTTCTTCCTCCTCAGCAGGGGACTCCTCCGGTGATGATGGGAGCTATTCCTCTATTGCCTTCTCTGCCCACAGATATGGGGCAGATGCTAGCGTTCTTTCACCAGGTGCTGGAGTCCCAGCGGGCCCAGCACGAGGCTCAGTTGAGGCAGACAGAGGCCATGCGCCAGGGCATGGAGGATGCACACAGATTGGCTATGGCGGCAGTGGAGCGTGGGGCTCCACAGAGGGAGGTTCAGCAGCAGCAGCAGCCGAAGATCTGGGATATCCAGGCTTTTAAGAATCTTGGTCCGAGGGATTTCAAGGGGACCGAGGGCACTATTTATGCTGATGACTGGCTCGAGGATATCGAGCGCCAGATGAGGGCCTGCCGTCTAGCAGACGACCTGAAGGTCGAGGCGGTTGGGTTGCAGTTGTTAGATATTGCCCGGACATGGTTCCGGAACGAGCCGGCTCTTGTAGAAGAGGGCCATACTTGGGCTGAGTTTCGGGCCCTGTTCAGAGAGAAGTTCTTTTCCTCTACGGACAAGATTAGCCTGGTGCGGCAGTTCCAGAACCTGCAGCAGGGTAGTATGACCGTAGAGGAATATGCGGCGGAGTTCGGCTGGCTGAGCCGATACGCCGAGTACATGGTGAGTGACCCGGTGATCCGAGTAGAGCGCTTCCGGGAGGGATTGACATGGGATATCAAGATCCTGATCCCTTCCTTCTATGCGACATATGCGGAGGTTTACGCGAAGGCTCGGAAGGTGGAGAGGGAGTGGGGCTTGAAGCCGAAGAGGGATCGAGATTTGTTTTCAGGGGCCAGTAGCAGCGCAGGGCCTGCTAAGCGCCCTCAGCTTCAGCATCAGCCATTCCAGCATCACCAGCAGCAGGGGCAGGCCAGAGCGTCTGTCCAGAGGGGTCAGCAGCGTCCGGGGCAGGATGATCCGCCGTGCCGCTTCTGCAAGAAGCCCGGTCATCTCTTCGAGTTCTGTAGGAGGAGACTGGGGCTGTCTCTTTTGCGGTGCCGCTGGACATCAGATGCGGAAGTATCCCAAGAACACCCGTGTTACTGGAGCTGCTCAGAGGGCACATGTTCAGAGGGCACCAGCTAGTGTGCCGGTAGTTCAGCAGCGAGGTCCGCTTCCGACTCAGCAGCAGCAGTTTGTTCAGCACCGCCAGCAGAGGGGTGGTCAGGGTAGAGCCTTTGTTCTTGCAGCCGAAGAGATGGATCCTATTGCGGATGTTGTCGCAGGTTCTATTCTGCTCGATTCTTTTCCAGCTTTGGCCTTATTTGATTCAGGTGCTACGCACAGTTTTGTGTCTGTTTCTTTTGCTCTTAGGCACAATATTATTGCTGAATATCTTGGTAGGACTGGCAAGATTATGACTGGGAATGGCATCATCCTAGTTAATAATGTTTGCAAGGGGCGGAGAGTTTCTTTGAGAGGTCGGGGGCTGAGTACATGTTTGCTCGTAATGCCACTTTCGAGTTACGATGTGGTACTCGGTATGGACTGGTTGAGCATGCACCATGCTAGCATTGACTGCAGAGGGGGCAGGATTCTGTTTAGGCTGCCGGGAGAGCCGGAGTATGAGTTCACCATGGGTGCACCGGAGCAGGGAGATGGATTCTGCGGAGCGTTGTTGGCGGGGCCGGTGTTGCCACATCCACTCATTGCTGAGTTCTTGGATGTTTTTCCCGAGGAGCTGCCCGGGATGCCGCCAGATCGTGATGTTGAGTTTTCTATAGATCTAGTACCGGGTGCTGAGCCTATCTCCCAGCACGTCTATAGAATCAACAACAGTGAGTTAGCGGAGCTGAAGAGACAGGTCGACGAGCTGGAGGACAAGGGCTTTATTCGATCTAGTTCTTCACCTTAGGGTACGCCAGTTCTTTTCATCCCCAAGAAGGATGGTACGGTACGTCTGTGTATTGATTACAGGGCGCTCAACAACCTTACCATCAAGAACAAGTATCCTTTACCGAGGATAGATGACTTGTTCGACCAGTTGAGCGGCGCGAGGGTGTTCTCGAAGATCGACTTGCGTACCGGGTACCATCAGCAGAAGGTGAAGCGGGATAACATTTCGAAGACTGCCTTTCGGACCCGCTATGGCCAGTATGAGTATACCGTCATACCGTTTGGGTTGACCAACGCCCCGGCGGTATTCATGAACTTGATGAACAAGGTATTTCACCAGTACCTTGACAAGTTTGTGGTGGTCTTCATTGATGACATTCTCATCTATTCGAAGATGCCAGAGGAGCACGAGGAGCACCTGAGAATTGTGTTGGACACTCTCAGGAGGGAGCAGCTGTATGGAAAGCTGTCCAAGTGCGAGTTCTTCTTGGATCGCGTGGAGTTCCTAGGTCATGTTGTCTCTGGCGAGGGGATTTCAGTGGATCCGAAAAAGATTTCTGCGGTGGAGTCCTGGTCTACGCCGAGCTCAGTAGCACAGGTTCGGAGTTTTCTGGGTCTTGCAGGTTACTACCGGAGGTTCGTACAGGACTTTTCCAGGATTGCCCAGCCGATGACCCGCCTTACCAGGAAGGACGAGGAGTTTGTTTGGTCCGATGAGTGCCAGGCCGCCTTCGAGGAGTTGAAGGCGAGGTTGACTACGGCTCCTATCTTGACGCTGTCATCTGGATCTGGTGGTTATACGATCTACAGTGATGCTTCAGGACGGGGTTTGGGTTGTGTGCTTCAGCAGCACGGGAAGGTAATTGCCTATGCATCTAGGCAGTTACGTCCTCATG
>JANAVB010039219.1:664851-749208 GCA_029216955.1 Iris pallida
TGACTTGCCAGGCCGATTCTTGACAGGTACCCAAGCCGATCACAAGCTGAAACTATTACTCACATACATTGGATATATAGTTTACCTTGATTTGTGTACATGCCATGATTCCGTTCTATTTTCTTGTTCTAGCTCTAGCTCTACAGCTTACCATGCCATGATACATACATGTACACTCCATGATTCATTGTATATGCTCTATTTACAGTCTTATAGCTTTTATTCTATCTTGAGATCTGTTATGAGATATATGTACTCGTTCCATCCTGACTGGACTGTTGATAAAATATTATAGATGCCGACGAGGGAGATTACAGTACCTACTACGGTCCGGACGACGTAGTGGGCCTAGACTTGGTCCCGCAGGGCGTAGCTTCGCCTGACGAGACTATACCACTTGTTTAGTTAGAGTAGGTCTTCGTACTGGACTTAGTTTCCAGTTACTTTTGAGGCTGTATTACTTTTGGACTGTATTAGAGACTGGACTTGTATATTATTTGTATTTGGACTTGACAGGTTATATTTTATCGTCTTGTTGTCTTTATCTTTCAGTCTTTACTTATCGTCTTAGAGTTGTGATTGAGTACTTATATATATTCATTGCTTGTCCTCCGTTCGGAGTTGACCATATTCTCGACAGGTTTTGTTATATATATAAACTGTTGTCAGACTAGAAAATCCACAGCGTTCCACGCCGTTTTTCCGACGAGGGCTGGGCGTTGTCGCGTCACGTGCCCTTTTAGCGGGTGCAGGTCGTAACAATATGGTTATGTAAACGGTCTAGGAAAATGCAATGGTAACTCCATTGTACGTGGGTGTACAATAGACATATACAATAGTTATACAATGTTGTAAATAGGATTTGAGTACATAACCAATTCTACTCCCCCTTCCCAATCAATACACAAGGATCCACTCCCGTTACGTTATCTTGCACAATAGTGTACAATGTTATACAATGGATGTACAATATTATACAATAGATGTACAATATTATACAATAGTTGTACAATGTTATACAATAGTGTACAATGGTCTATCCCTGGGACTCATGTGATACTGAGAGTACAATATGCACAAGGAGTATACAAGGATATAGGTATTCAATAAATACAATATGGAAGTGAAACGCACATCACAATATGTATCTAGTGAATACAAGGGGATAACATCCCAAAAGGAGATCCATATAGTACCAATCCGTGATAACAATCGTGTCAGCATCAAGTACAGTAATCTAGAGCAAGAATGTAAATCCAGACAAGTATAAAACGGTCAGAGAATGTACTCGCCTGATAGCCTGAGTGTCAGAAGAGAATATATTGTCCGAGGAGTGGTGTCCGTCTCCTATAGAACAGTACAAGTCACAACAAGTCTAAAATGGTAAAATGAAGTTCTACTATGCACTCTACATGAGTCTAGGTCAATCTAGGCCAAAGTCAACTCTTGGTCAACTCTGGTCAACCCTCGAAGTCAAACTAGGTCAACTATGGTCAAACTAGGTCCAACAAGTCTAAACTAGGTCAAACAAGTCTAAATAGCCTATACTATGCCTAACTAGTCTATTCTAGTCTAACAAGACTACACAAGTCAAATCTAGGCTCACTTGCTAAGCAAACACAACCATAGGCTAAGAGACCAGGCCATAGGCCAAGGCAATACCATGCCTAAACAACCTACAAAACATCCATACATATGACACACACACATATATATATATATATATATATATATATATATATATATATATATATCTAATATATAATACACATGGATATAATTATATTCTCTAACATAGGAATACACATATATGCATATAGGCTCTTTCCTATAAGTTTAGAAATATGAACTCACACGCACATAATAGGCTCAAAGTAGGGACTGATCTGTGGTGTGTTAGCTTGGACAGGTTTATGGGAAACCACTGGTTGGAATTTGAAACAGGGGGACATTACATGGCTGTGGGTTAGGAGGGCTAATTGGACAGGTATTTGGGCTCCTATGGCTGTCATTGATGGACTGGTTTATGGACAGTTAAGGACAAGTTTTGTGGACTGATTTGTGGACTTGTAGGACAGGTTTTAGGGACAGCATATGAGCTATTTGTAGGGTGGTTATGGGCTAACTCTATGGCCATACTAAGGCTGGTTTGGGGCTAAAAATAGAGGGTTAGATATAGGTGTTTAAGTGGACTGAAATGGCTAAGTATATGACTAATTTTTGGGGACATGTTGGGCTATATGGCTGTCATGAAAGGGCTGAATTGGACATGCTAAGGCTGATATGGAGGACAGGTATTGGGGCTTTTTGGGACTAAAAATTGGGACTGCTATATAGGCATCAAATGGCTGAACCATGGACTGAATTATTGACTGAAACAGGGGCTGCTATGCTGGTAGCTAAGGGACAGGTTTTTGGAGTGATAAGGACTGGTTTGGGACAGCCTATAGGCTATTATTTAGTGCTCTGTTTTGGGGTTACTACAAGGGCTGAACTGGGGTTGCAATGGACAGGTAAGGGCTGTTAGCCTCACAGAAAAAGAAGAAAGGAAACCAATCCTATGCACAACAGTCCCTACAGTTCAATCTCAGGAAAAAAATAAAGGAAAGGAAAGGAAATCAATGCATTATATCAGTTAAGGGAAAACTGAACTAGTTTTCAGTCCCCACATAACATCAACCCCATTTCGAATTCAAAAGTACACCAAACAACACAAAAATTGAACCACAGTTGGAAAACATATAGGAGTACATGATTAGGGTCTGAAACCAACTAATTAACAGTGTTAAATGGTTTAAAACTGGTGACAAAGTTCAAGTTTAAAACTGGAAAAAAAATCAGGAAAATCACACTGTTTCAGAAATTGGTAAATTGACAATTACCTATTGAAAAATCATTAAAATACAAAATAAAGAGTTGGTAATGAAAATATATATTATATATGTGTCATACAACATAACGGTGTCCACCCAAGTGGACACGATGTGTCCAAACTGAATCAAGACACGAAACAGTGCACACAGGCACTGTTTCAGTGCACACATCGTACACGTGTGCACGCGTGTCGTGCACATGACACAGCACGAACTAGGCCACGTGCTCGTGCACACGTGTACACCTACACTAGGGCTAGGACTAGGTCGACCTGTACTGTCTCCTAGTGTCCGCGTGTCCAACTTACACACGCATATCAGTGTCACCCAAAACCGACTGTACCTGTCAGTCCCGATCAGTGCAGAGCCTCGTGCTCACTCGACACGACACGGGGACACGTGAGACTTGACACACATGGTGTCAGTCATTTCCCCCTAGTGTGTGTCGAGTTTCACGTGTCCTTGTGCTGTGTTCGAAGAGAAATAGCCCCCGCACAGCAGGACACGCGCACAGCCCCGCGCGCGCGCGCACTCGCGTGTGCACGTGTCGAATACGACACGATGCGACACAGAGAAATCCTCAGTCGTGAAGAATCGTGTAAGCGACAACAAATACTAATTTTCTATTCAAATAGATCTCGAAATTAACACAAAAAGTTCCTCTGTGGCATTTTCACAAACACATTCATCGGGACATTGATACGTGTCCAAATAGGACACGAAACTGATGCAATCCGACACGAATCCAATACAGACACTTAGGGGACTCCTAGGTCTTCCTAAATATGAAAACAAATCAAAATTTTATGGAGAATTGGAGAAGTTACCTATTCTTGAACTTTCTATAAAAACCCTCTTTCTAGAGCTCTTCTCCTTGATGTCCCAATCCAATCAAATCACAACCAACTGAAATGAAACTTTAATGACAGCAAGAATAGGTGTATTAGAACCTATTGGAAGATATTTGAATGAAGAATGAAGAGGAATGGAAATCTAGAAATTAATTGAAATAGGAAACAAACCTTTCTTAAACTTTGAGCTTTCCTAAGAAAGAGGCAACCCTAAATTTTAGGAGAGTATTTATAGGATGATGATCCCAATGATGATATGGTAGCTGGCCACTTAGTCTAGGGCTTAGGGTTTTGGAATTTGTCTTGGGCTTTGGGCCAACTTACAAGGCTATGAGTTAAATGATTAATTAAAGGTGCTAAATCATAAGCCATGACTTATGACTTTCTAATTCTTATTGCTAACTAGAGTCTAATGACCAAACCAAGGATTAGCTTAGGTTAGACTAGAGTCATATAACCTAACCAAGTCCATACTAACTAGGGTTAGCTTCTAGGTTGGTCTACAAGGGTCAAAACTAGTCAAAGTCAACCTAGTCCAAACAATTCCAAAATAATTCCTAAAAATTCCCATAAATTTAAATAAATTCTAATAAATGACCAAAATATCCTCTAGGCTAAAATGTACTAATCAAACATCCTAATCACATGGCTAGGCCCTAGGTCGACAGTCTCTAAGGTTACACTAGTCAAATACCAAAATCATAAGTCATAAATTAAATAGTTTAAAAATGATTAAAAATTACCAAAAATCATATTATTAATTAAATATCATAATTAAATAAATTAAAATACAAATTTTTAAAATTACCCTTATTTGGAAAAACTGGGTGTTACATATGCTAGTGGGCTGCAGACCACGACCCATACTTGTTCATTCTTGTCTTATATATTCTTGTGGATTGAGATATACTGTAGATTACCTTATTAGCCATGATACCATGAATCTTGACAGCTTATACGTACTCGAGTCGGGCTGGAGTCCGCTTGATATGTAGCTGGCTTGCTCACGCTCTCGCGTCCCGAAAAGCGGGTGCGGGTCGTGACAGATTCGACCTTGGTTTGTGAATTGGGTTTTGACTGACACTTGGGTTTCTCTGATACTGAGTTAGGTTTTCTATTCATGAGTTTAGGGATTTTTGAATATATGTTATATAGTTATATGATATGTAGGTAGGCTTTGTTATATATGTGTTGTATAGTGTGAGGTATTTGAGGATTGAGTTTAGGAGTGTGAGTTAAGTTTATTGCATTTACTTGGGATTTTATTCCCAGGTTTGAGTTTTACATGGGATGAGCCTTTATGATGTATTAGAGGTTAGAGTGTTTGGATTGCGTGTCATATGCCACATAGGTGTATCCGTCACGCCCCAGAACCAGAATACTGGAGAGCGGGGACAGACATAGCCAGCTACGTATAATGAAATGGGATCCACTCCACTATACGGTCACGGCTGTCTAGATATATGAGGGTTTATCTATAATCCATCAGTCTCTTAGGGTCAATAACAAACCTAGTGTCTCAATCACAAGCAAATAAGTGGATGTTACAAGATGTAAGATCACCAAATATACAATAGTAAGGCGTTCCAAACATTACATATTCAGCTAATCATGAAGCTAGTCGTTACAAAATGTGAGGACTAGCGAGAGTTTTGGTCATACATGATCAACCCTAGGTTGTCAATCATGTTACAGCCCGTAGGCAGACAGTAAGTAAAAATGTACACGAGCTAACACTTGCTCGGCGGCTAAACGCCTCAAAAGAAAAATTTTACAATAGAGTGGGAGAGCCAAAATAAACCCACTCGTTGCCAGGATTCCGTCTAGTGGTCACCATGTGGCTGGAAGACAGGTGGATCCTCTGGAGCTGCTCTGGTATCTGGCCATACAAAACCAGCTGGGTCAGATCCCAGAAAGAGCAAGTGCCACAAAGGAGGCTTCACTTAGGAACTAAAACCAGCAATCAGCACAAGAGTAATAATATATAATAAGGACAACAATTAAAGAAAAACAGGACAGGTGATATACGATGAGATAACCATGGGACTATTCAGATAACCAGGTTACAACCCGTAACCCAAACAAGGACCGGGGTTGTAACCCTTCGTCTGAACCGAACTTGGTTTCTCCCACCATTTATCGGCAAGATAAGAAAACAGTTCATGTAACAATCTTGTACAGGATCAAGACAAGAATAGACTTATTGAACTTCATCCAATATTTCACGGCCAAGCAATAAGTACGGCTTGATACTTTAACTAACTAGGGTTATCACAAGCCTAATTACTAACAAGATACAGCGAGATTATTCTACAGCCACAAGCCCTGCAGACCATCCAGGCTATCCGGACGCAATTAGGATTGAATTCAAGTGGGTACATCGTCCAGGAAATGCATGTACCCTTAGGTGACTTAGAGGGTGCAACACATGACAGTGTGCTGGAAATGTGCCCTACTCGACGGCAGGCTACAGATCCCAAGTGGGGCGTCCAGATAACGGGATTGCCTGTAGCTGGGAAATCTCTTCATGACTACTGGATTTATTCTAGTTGTTAGCCTTAGTTGATTTCAGTGGGTACCCCTGATCGTGGTATTCAGGGATCCCCGTCCTAGACATGATGCAAGACAAGACGGGTTCATTTGTACAAGCACAATTGTCCACGGTGTCCAAGTTATTCAATCTTGTCATGTCGTGTTAGCCGTCGCAACAGCATTTTGAGAAATATCATGTCAGGTTTATCATGTCAAGAGTGCACCACGGCGGGCTACTATCAAGAATTATTATGTCAAGTTATCATGTCAAATTGTCAGGTCAAGTTATCATGTCGGGAGTGCACCACGGCGGGTCACTATCAAGTCATGCCAATTATCAAGGAGAAGAAAAACTTGCACAATTAAATAATAATATATTAATATTATATATATTCCTAAAGCCAAGGAGAAACTCTACAACTTTCATGTTGGGAGTGAAAAGAAATTCGGACCACAATTCACGTAAATAAGACATTTAAACAATCAAAGTGGGACCCATGCGGTCCAAAAGTGGGAGAACAAACATGCGGTCAAAGAGAGTGGGAGGCCACCCATGCGGCTCCGAAATTATTTAAATGAAATCAGTCAAATATTTAAGGCCAGCAAGCCATATGCGGCTAGCATACAATTGTGCATGCGGCCAAGAGTGGGAGGGACCCCATGCGGCCAAGAAAGTAGGAGACCATCCATGCGGCCAGGAAACAATAAATAGGCCATAAAATCGAATAAGACAAAAGATAGTGGGACCCTCATTAAATGCAAACTCCCACTTCAGCAAGCAAGTCAACTAAAGGAAGCTATGTGGGACCCCCCACAATTAATGCAATAAGAAAAGGTTCACGTGAGCTACCTAATTAATGGTTCACGTGGCCAAAATATTAGATAGTGGGAGAAGGGAGCCTATGCGGCTCACCTTAGATTCCACACAAATAATAATATTATTTAATGGCCAAGGGCCATGCGGCTACTGAATGTCTAAGGGTCAGTAATGGAATAAAAGGCCATTGGCCAAGAGTGTACTTGGCCATGCGGCTAGCCATGCATGCTCGTAGGCAATGCATTTAATATATGCACTAAATAATAATATATACACAATATATTAATATATTAATATATTTAATGTATATCACACGTACATGCATGCGGCTGACTTCTCCAAGGAAGGGCATAAAAAAATATAAATTAGTAAGGACTTAAATGCATTAAATGCATAAAAGGGACTTAAATGCAAAAAAAAAAATGTATTTAGTCCATTCTTATACAGCTGATGTGTTATAGGCTTGTGGACTTAAATGAATTAAGTAATAAAGATATGGACTTGATTGCTTAAATATAAAGGTAAGGACTTGATTGCATTAATAATAAAGGTAAGGACTTGATTGCATTAATAATAAAGTCTTCAGAAGCCTTTATGCGGCTCCAATAGGCATTGACTAATGCTTTAATGCATTAGAGAGTGCAACTCATGCATTCCCAAAGGCTATGCGGCTCTAATTGCATCAAATGCAAGCATCCTAATGCAAATGCATTAAATGCAAGTTATGCGGCTAATGCATCAAAATTTGCATTAAATGCAATTATGTTGGGCCATGCGGCTGATGCATGGACAATGCCTAAAATACATTAAATTCATTCTTACATTCTCTAATGCACTCTAGAATACTCATGCGGCTGGCCCTCCAGAATTTCATTAAATATAATAAGCATGCTTGCATGCGGCCCAGTGCTGAAAAATGTCCATGCAGCTCAAAAATTTCTCGTAGGTCAATTTGGACCAAATGAAATTCTCTACAATCATGGGATCATCAACTTAGCAAAATATGCAAGTTTGATGGATCAAAAATCCTGGAAACCGAAAATACCACAAAACTAGATCTACAAAATTTAACCATGGAA
Organism: Iris pallida; assembly: GCA_029216955.1. NCBI lineage: Eukaryota > Viridiplantae > Streptophyta > Magnoliopsida > Asparagales > Iridaceae > Iris > Iris pallida. The sequence goes on from JANAVB010039219.1 coordinate 673,004, forward strand.
ATGAAAAATGCCAAGTACTAAAGTGGTTTAGAAACACATGAGAAAGACAATGGAACAATAAAAATGGACTTCCTCCATGAAGCAAGGTGCACTTGCCTAAGCTCTCCACTCTCTCTTGGTAGGTGAAGAGTAAAGATGGAGAAGAAGAAATGAGTAATGAGTAATAATGGAAGAGAGAGAGTGGGATAGATATTTATGGTGGGAGTGGTGGTAGGTGGGAGTGGTTCTCCACATAAAACCAAACCAAGCCAAACCCACTAAACCGAACCAAACCAAGCCAATGCAATGCCATGATGAACCATGCTAATGCAATATGCAAAATAAAACCCAAGGCTAGCTAATTATGTCAAACCAAAAATATGAGCCCGAAATACGTACACGTACTCCCAATACGTAATACGAACCTCGTACATTACAACTCTACCCACCATAAAAGAATTCCGTCCTCGGAATTTAATCAAGAGACTAGAGTGGCAAGGACAAGCTATACTAATCTCAGGCAAGCTATACTAAGCAATCAATCATGCAATCATGTATGTAAGCAAGGAAATCGAAGGCACGAGAAAGAGGAAAGATATCCTGCTAGGAACCTCTCTGCCGGTTCTGGATCTGAGCTTGGACCTGGGCATACTGCTGGGGTCTCTGTAGCTGGAAGGCTAGGGCCTGAGGCGGTAATGGCCTCGGAGGCGGGTACTGCTGCTGAAACACTTGGGCCTGAGGCAGCAATGGCCTCGGCAATGGATACTGCTGCTGCTGCTGGACTGGGGCTGGTCCCCTTACCGAGGGACTAGTCTGGGCCGATGATGAACTGGCCCTATTCAGGCAGGATCCTATCTTGTGGTCCGGTGCTCCATAAGCCAAGCACAAATCCTGCGCTCTGCGACTCTCCGAAACAGCGTGTCCTGGCTTCCCACAATGAGTGCAGCCCATTGCGGAAGACTGCTTCTGCTTCTGTTGCTGAGGGGACGTGACCGACGTCACTGAGGCTGCCTGCCTTGGAGTTCCAATTGTTAAAGCCCTGACTGTCGGGGCTGGTGCTGTCGACTGGGTCATCTGGCCGTGAGATCGCTTCCGACCTCCGGTCCTGTCTACGATCATGTGGGAGGTGTACTCATGCCTCCTGGCTGCTCTCAACACTGCATCAAAAGTATGATGCTCAAACTGTTCCACTGCCAACAAAATCTCGAGGTGGAGCCCTTGCTGGAACCACTGGGCTCTGTCAAACTCGGTCGCCACCAAGGTGGGAGCAAACCGACTAAGCCTGGAAAACTCGGCCGCATATCCGTCGACCGTTCTTCCTCCTTACTTCAGATTGGTGAACTTGGTCTGTAGATCGTACCGAGCCACAGCATCGAAGTACTTAGTCTGGAATCTCTCTCTGAATAGTGCCCATAGAATAGGGGCCACTAATCCCACGGCCTGTGCTGCCCACCAGCTGCGGGCAAGATCCAACAACTGCAAGCGCACAACAGCCACCTTCTCGTCTTCCGGGGTTCTGGCTGCCTCTAGAATGACTTCAGTATCCTGGAGCCAAGCGTCAGCAGCGATAGCATCTTCTCTGCCATTGAAGAACGGAGGGTTCAGGCACTTGAAACTGTTCGCTGTACTGTTCCTTGGATGACCGCCTCTGTTCAAAGCATCTTCCACTGCCTGGTGCAAGACATCTCCTCGGCGATCTTGGGAAGCTAACAATGATCTGATGAGACCCACCAAAGTGCCATCATCAGGCTCTGCAGGCTGGACTGGCTGAACTGGCGGCTCTCCTCCAGTAGGTACGACTCGGAAGGCTGCTCCTGAGTGCTGGGCCTGATCTTCTGGTTGCTGCTGGTCTACGGGAGGTGATCCGCCTTGCTGATCGGCAGGTCCAGGTTCAATGCCGCTGAAGAAGACGACATGGGAACAATAAGGAAGGACCAGGACAGATCAACGATTACAAGCATGTGATCAGGACAAGAATTTCAGGGATCAAGGGGATACGAGCAGGGATCAAGGGCGTGTACTGATTGAGACATCTATTCGGTAAACCCTCACATATCTTGATTTACAAGACCTGCATGGGCCACCACTTAAACCATGTCACGCCCCAGAACCAGAATACTGGAGAGCGGGGACAGACATAGCCAGCTACGTATAATGAAATGGGATCCACTCCACTATACGGTCACGGCTGTCTAGATATATGAGGGTTTATCTACAATCCATCAGTCTCTTAGGGTCAATAACAAGTCTAGTGTCTCAATCACAAGCAAATAAGTGGATGTTACAAGATGTAAGATCACCAAATATACAATAGTAAGGCGTCCCAAACATTACATATTCAGCTGATCATGAAGCTAGTCGTTACAAAATGTGAGGACTAGCGAGAGTTTTGGTCATACATGATCAACCCTAGATTGCCAATCATGTTACAGCCCGTAGGCAGACAGTAAGTAAAAATGTACACGTGTCACACCCCAGAACCAGAATACTGGAGAGCGGAGGCAGACATAGCCAGCTACGTATATTGAAATGGAAACCACCTCGATATACGGTCACGGCTGTCTAGATATGTGAGGGTTTTCTACAAGCCAATAGTCTCTTATGGTCATGAACAAGCCTAGTGTCTCAATCACCACAAGTAAGTAAAGTCGCAAGATGTATGATCATTAAATATACAATAATAAGGCATTCCAAATATTACATATTCAGCTGATCATGAAGCTAGTCGTTACAAAATGTTAGGACTAGCAAGAGTTTAGTCATACATGATCAACCCTAGGATTTGTTAATCATGTTTACAGCCCGTAGGCAGACAGTAAGTAAAAGTGCATCGAGCTAACAGGTGCTCGTCGGCTAAACGCCTCAAAAGAATAAATTTACAATAGAGTGAGCGAAACAAAATAGAAAACCCACTCGTAGCCCGGGTTCCTTCTAGTCGCCACCATCGGGCTGGAAGCTTGGTAGATCCTCGGGAGCTGCTCCGAAATCTGGCCACACAAAACCAGCTGGGTCAACCCCAGAAAGAGCAAGTGCCACAAGGGGCCACGAAATAAGAACAAAAGCCAGCAATCAGCACAAGAAAACTAATATTAAAACTAAAATTACGAAAACATGTCAGGATGATATACGACGAGATAACCATGGAACTATTCCGATAGCCAGGTTACAACCCGTAAACCAAACAAGGACCGGGGTTGTAACCCTTCATCTGAACAGAGCTTGGTTTCCCACTATTTATCGGCAAGATAAGTAATGTAAGTAATCAAGACACAAAACAATCTTGCATGGGATCAAGACATGACTAGACTGGTTATACCTCATTCAATCAATCACGGCCAAGCAGATCCTACGGCTTACTACTTTAACTAACTAGGGTTATCACAGGCCTAATTACTAACAAGATGCAGTGAGATTGTTCCATAGCCACAAGCTCTGCAGACTATCCAGGCTACCCAGGACGAAAGATTAGGGTTGAATTCAGGTGGATACATCGTCCAGGAGACACATGTACCCTTAGGTGACTTAGAGGGTGCAACACTCGACGGTGCGCTGGAAATGTGCCCTACTCGACGGCAGGCTACAGATCCCAAGAGCGCCCAGGTAACGGGATTGCCGGTAGCTGTGTCATCTCTTCATGACTACTGAGTTATTCTAGTTATTAACCTTAATCCATTTTAGTAGGTACTCCTGACCGTGGTACTCAGAAGTCCCCTCCTAGACATGATGCAAGACAGGACAAGTGGATTTAACAAACAAGCAAGAAGAACCACCCACGGTGTCAAGGCAGGTCAAGTTAAATTATCACGATAAATTATGTCAGGGTACTTGTCAGGAGTGCGCCACGACGGGCCACTATCATGTCAGGTTGGTCATGTCAGGAGTGCACCACCACGGGTCACTGTCGTATTATTCTGGTTCCTTGTCATATCATGCCATGTACAATAGTCATTCCAAATATATTAAGTAAAATCAAGTTCATGACAAAAGCCGTAAGGATATAAAATGGGCATAAAATATCTAATAAAATATTAATATACAGGACTATAGAAAAGCCAAGCTTAAAGAAATAAGACCAAACTCCAAGAGCCTGAGGGTTAAGCAAGGGGTCAGGGGAGCAGCGTACGAAAAGTCACGCACGCTGAGAGAGCAGCGTAGGTGAAAGTCACGCACGCTGAGAGAGCAGCGTAGGTGAAAGTCACGCACGCTACAGGGAGCAGCTGCGTAAAAAGTCAAGCACGCTCAAGAGGAGCAGCTGCGTGAAAAGTCACGCACGCTACAGGGAAGCAGCTGCGTGAAAAGTCACGGACGCTACAGGGAGCAGCTGCGTGAAAAGTTACACACGCTCAAGGAAGCAGCTGCGTGAAAAGTCACGCACGCTACAGGGAGCAGCTGCATGAAAAGTCACGCACGCTCAAGGAAGCAGCTGCGTGAAAAGTCGCGCACGCTACAGGGAGCAGCTGCGTGAAATATCACGCACGCTCAAGGAAGCAGCTGCGTGAAAAGTCACGCACGCTACAGGGAGCAGCTGCGTGAAAAGTCACGCACGCTACAGGGAGCAGCTGCGCGAAAAGTCACGCACGCTCAAGGAAGCAGCTGCGTGAAAAGTCATGCACGCTACAGGGAGCAGCTGCGTGAAAAGTCACGCACGCTACAGGGAGCAGCTGCGTGAAAAGTCACGCACGCTCAAGGAAGCAGCTGCGTGAAAAGTCACGCACGCTACAGGGAAGCAGCGTACGTGCAAAAGCATGCAAGCAGAGAGCTGCGTACGCGTAAAAACACGCACGCAGGGTCTGGGTCTTCTTTTCCATGGCTGAGAAGAAGCTCCAATGGCTCCAAAACTTCAAAACCTCATAACTTGGCTATCCGAACTCCAAATCCAGATTTCCAAAGTTCTAACCAGGGTGGAATTGAATGCTCTTCCATAAGAAAACATCAAAAATCCATAAAAATCCAACTTAAGTAGCTCAACCATGCAAAATCCGAAAATAGATATAACTTAGATCTACAACAATGGAGGCTCCAAATCACAAAAACCCAAGTTCTAATGTTGATCACCATGTCCTAATCTATCAAATGGACAAGGAAAAGAGGGTTCTCATGTAGTGGCAAGATGCACTTGCCTAGGGTTGGGAGAGTTGTGTAGAGGAAGGAGAAGAAGAAGAAGAAGGAAATTAATGGTGGTGGTAATGAAGAGAGAGAGTGGTAGGTGGGAATATAAAGAGGGAGAGTTGTGGTGGGGATGAGGGGTAGCATAGGTTAAGGTGCTCCATGCGTAAACCGAACCAGACCAACCCAATAAAACCGAGCCATGAGAAAACCCAAAATACGAGAAATACCAAAATTTCCCAAGTTGAGAAAAAAAATACATGCCAAAAATCCAGATACAAGTATAAATACGAAATACGGGAAATGAGGGTGACAACTCTACCAACCTTAAAAGAATTTCGTCCTCGAAATTTAATCAAGGAGCTAGAGATTGCCACGACAAGCTACACTAAGCACAGGAAAGATACACTGAGCAGTCCAATCATACAATCATACAATGCAAGCAAGAAAGGGAAAATGTAAGGCATAAGAAAGACATTATACCTCACGAGTCAAACAGGTAGGGATATCGCGATCGGATGTCGTCCTCACGCTTCCACGTTGACTCACCTAGAGAGTGATGACCCCAAGCAATACGGACTAATTTAATAGTCTTGTTCTTGAGTATCTTTTCTCTTCGGTCCAAAATAGACACGGGCCTCTCCTCATACGAAAGGTTGGTACCAACAACCAATTCCGAATGGTCTAGGATGTGGCTCGGGTCCGGAATATACCGTCGTAATTGGGACACATGGAATACATCATGCACTTCACTTAGCGACGGCGGAAGAGCGAGATGATAGGATACATCTCCTACTCGCTCTAGAATATCGAAGGGCCCTATATACCTAGGACTAAGCTTTCCCCGTACGCCAAAGCGAATGACGCCGCGGTTAGGCGAGATCCTAAGGAATACATGGTCGCCGACAGCAAATTTTAAGGGACGTCGATGAGCATCGGCCCAGTGGCGTTGGCGGTCCTGGGCAACTCGGAGGTGATCTCTGACCTTCCTGACCACTTCAACCGTTTGGGAAATCAATTCGGGTCCGAGCATCTGCCTCTCCTGGACATCGTCCCATGCTAGTGGGGATCTGTACTTCCTGCCATAAAGAGCCTCGAAGGGTGCCATCTGGATACTGGCCTGATAACTGTTATTGTACGAGAATTCCACCAGGTGTAGATGATTCTCCCATGAACCACCGAAGTCAAGGGTACAGGATCTCAATATATCTTCAAGAGTTTGGATTGTGCGCTCTGATTGTCCATCCGTCTGCGGGTGATAAGCTGAGCTGAGCTGAAGGTGAGTCCCTAAACTCTTCTGCAAGCTGCGCCAAAAGTGTGATGTGAATCTTGAATCCCTGTCCGAGGTGATGCTGACTGGCACACCGTGAAGCCTGACGATCTGCCTGAGGTACATCTCTGCTAACTGCGCAGTCGACTGCCCAACTCTGAATGGGAGAAAGTGTGCCACCTTGGTAAGCCTGTCCACAATTACCCAAATAGCATTTCTGTCGGCCGGAGATCTGGGCAATCCGGTCACGAAATCCATGGTTATATGTTCCCATTTCTATTCTGGGATCGGTAAGGGTTGAAGAAGTCCAGCGGGCCTCTGATGTTCAGCTTTAACCTGTTGGCAAACCAAACACCGAGAGACAAACTGGGCTATCTCCCTCTTCATGCCATTCCACCAGAAATGCTGACGAATATCACGGTACATCTTCGTACCACCCGGATGAATAGAATACTGTGAACTGTGGGCTTCTGCCATGACTTTCTGTCTGATATCTCCACTGGGTACACAAAGACGAGTGCCGTGCCGAAGGGTACCGTCTTCATGGATACATAACTCTGGCCTTCTTCCTGCTTCACACTCTGCTCTGAGTCGCTGGATCTTGGAATCTGCTGACTGCGCCATCCGGATCCTCTCAACTATGCTGGACTGAACCTGTAGACTGGCCATCAATGCCACACTGGTAGGAAGAACCACTTCAATTCCCATCTTCTGAAGATCTGCCAATAATTTTGGTTGCGCCGTCAGGAAATAAACTCCGGCTCTCCTGCTCAATGCATCTGCTACAACGTTGGCCTTCCCGGGATGATACTGCAAATCTACATCATAGTCCACTAGTAGCTCGAGCCATCTTCTCTGTCGCATATTAAGGTCCTTCTGGGTGAAAACATACTTCAGGCTCTTATGATCAATAAAGATCTCCACTCTATCTCCGTACAAGTAGTGTCTCCACAACTTCAAAGCAAACACTACCGCCGCCAATTCCAAGTCGTGGGTCGGATAATTCTTCTCATGATCACGTAGTTGACGTGATGCATAAGATATTACCTTCCCATGCTGCATTAAGACACACCCCAATCCTCTGCCTGAAGCGTCGCAATAAACTGTGAATCCTCCGGTCCCATCTGGAAGGGTGAGAATGGGAGCCGTTATCAAACCTCGCTTCAACTTCTTAAATGATTCCTGACACTCTGCTGTCCAAACAAATAGCACATCCTTGCGGGTCAACTGAGTCATCGGCGCTGAAATCCTTGCGAAATCTGAAATAAACTGCCGGTAGTAGCCGGCCAATCCAAGGAAGCTGCGAACCTCTGCCACTGAGCTGGGTACCGGCCATGACTCGATAGCCACAATCTTTTGGGGATCCACTTCCACTCCTCCTCGGTTAATGATGTGACCCAAGTATGAAATACGATCGAGCCAGAACTCGTATTTACTTAACTTGGCGTACAACTGATGCTCCCGAAGCGTCTGAAGGACGACTCTGAGATGCTGCTCATGCTCTGCTTCACTCTTGCTGTAGACCAGGATATCATCTAGGAACACGATCACAAATTGATCCAAGTAAGGCATGAAAATGCGATTCATGAGGTCAATGAATACTGCCGGCGCATTGGTCGCTCCAAAGGGCATAACAAGGAACTCCCAATGTCCATACCTCGATCTAAATGTTGTCTTCGGCATGTCCTGCTCTCTGACTCTGATCTGGTGGTATTCCGACCGTAAGTCGATCTTCGAGAACACTGAAGCCCCTTTGAGCTGATCAAACAAGTCATCTATCCTCGGAAGAGGGTATCTGTTCTTGATTGTCACCGAATTCAAGGTACGATAATCAACATATAGCCTGGACGTACCATCCTTCTTTTTCACAAGAAGCATCGGGGCTCCCCAAGGCAATCCACTTGCACGGATGAATCCCTTGGTCCTCAGTTCTTCAATCATCTTGTATAAAATCTCCAACTCTGAAGGCACCATTCTGTAGACTCGCTCTGATACTGGTGCTGTCCCGGGAATCAAGTCTATAGTGAACTCAATCTTCCGCTCTGGCGGCATCCCTGGAAGCTCCTCTGGAAAGACATCTGGAAACTCTTCAACTATCCGGGGTAACTGCACTGCTGCTACTGCCATCCGCAACGCTGGGGAAGATGGCTCCACTGCGCCTCTGGAAAACGAAAACTCTGGCTCGCCGGGGATACTAAAGACAACTCTGCCAATATGGCAGTCTATCCTAGCATGCTGGTTCCTCAACCAATCAATGCCTAGGACTACATCATAGTCTGCCATAGGAAACTCTATGAATCTAGCGGGGAACTCCCTACCGCTAACTACGATCCGACACGAGGAAAATACGCGATCTACTCCCACAAGGCCATTACCAGTAAGTATATTGAGCCTCACTGATAATGACTCGGGCTCCAATCCTATCCGTGTCGCGAATCGTGCAGACATGAATGAATGCGATGCACCAGAATCAAATAATACAGACGCTGGAGAGGAGTTGACGAGAATAGTACCTGCCACAACCTCACCCGGTGCAACTTCTTCTTCCATAGCCATTATCATGGCCTGACCTCTAGCTGCGAGTCCCCTCTGCTGGAAACCTCTCTGCCTATTCTGGGTCTGAGCTTGGGCTTGTGCATACTGCTGGGGGTGCTGTTGCTGGAATGCCTGAGACTGAGGCGGCAAGGGCCTCGAAGACTGATACTGCTGCTGCTGAACTGGTGCTGGGGTCGGTCCTCTCACCGAAGAGCTAGAAGGGTTGGATGCTGATGAACCACCCCTATTCGGGCAAGCCCCTATCCTATGATCTGCTGCTCCACAAGCTAGGTACAATCCCTGCGCCCTGCGGCAGTCTGCCACCACATGTCCTGGCTTCCCGCAATGAGAACATCCCATCGTGGAAGTCTGCTTCTGCTTCTGCTGCTGCGGGTACGTCGGGGTCGAATGCTGAACCGACGTTACTGAGGCCGCCCGCCTCGGAGTCCCAATGGTCAAACTTCTAGCTGCCGAGGCTGGAGCTGATGATTGGTGCATCTGGCTGTGGGACCGCTTCCTACTTCCGGTCCTATCCACGATCCTCTGGGAGGTATACTCATGCCTCCTAGCTGCTCTCAAGACTGCATCGAACGTCTGGTGCTCGAACTGCTCAACCGCCAACAAGATCTCCAAATGCAGTTGTCACACCCCAGAACCAGAATACTGGAGAGCGGGGGAATGACTCAGCCAGCTACGTATTACGGGTAGATGAATACCGTATAATACGATCAATGCTGTCTAAAAGACGAGGGGGTGCATACTACATGAAAGTCTCACTATGGTCATTTCGTATCTATTGTCTCAATCATTCAAATAAGAAACAGAAATAGAGAACATGTAAGATAAAGCAGTAAGGCGTCCCAAACGCTCAGTCAAAATGTTCTTGATATCTGGCTTTACAAAACATAGCCAGATGATGTAGCAAAGTGTACACAATTGTTATCAGCTGCAGTCTGACTTAATTATAATTATGCAAAAGTAAGTACAAGACAATCCGACTAACATGTCGGTGCCAAACGGCAAGGTATTAAGTAAATAACAAAATGAGTGGGGAAGTAAGGAACCCACTCGAGTCCTCCTGCGATCATCCCTCTAGTATTGACCATCTTGGAGGTGGAAGTAAGCTGAGTCCTCGGGAACCGGCTCTAAATCTGGCCATGCAAAAGCAGAGAGGTTAGACCTCTAATAGCAAGTACCACAAGAAAGCACGATATGAGAAATTAAAACCAGTAATAAGAGAATATGATAAGTAGATCTCTGCTTGCCACTGGGATTCACATAATATCATGACACTTCGAACCAACCTCCCAACCAAACATGGACAGAAGTTGGCCCGTCATGTCCTGACATTCTGATCATCTCAGTTAGGTAACAGAGTAGGTACAGCACACAAACAAATCAATTTAAACGGCTATGCAACTACTACGGCTTGCTACTGTGAGTTCTAAGTTATCCTGGAATTATGCAATAAAGGATTCCTCAGCTCTTACTATGTGCAAGCAAGGCTAGTTTACCCAGTCAATCAATTGCGCTAATCATGAATTAGACGAGTCCCAGCGGGACGCCCGTCATCAATATACAATATACAATATACAATAGATAATATAACCAGATACTGCTCCCTGCCCGTGTGGCAGATTTGCAGTATCTGTGAGGACCAACCGGCCTGTCGCGCACTACTAGTCCCAAGAGGGCTGCCATGTAAGAACTCGGGAATTCATTCTCTCCATGCAATCATTATTTTATTTAACTTAATAGTCTCTACGTTGAGTGAAATCCCATGCCGTGGATCATGGTCATTCAGAATGAGTACTTCCGTACAAGTACGATATGTCCAACTCTACAACGATACCCGTACGGTTAGGTTGTAGGTCTTACATAGCGTAATGCAACAATCAAAACTAACCACGGAATAATCATGCCTTGACCATCAAGTACACATGCTGCTTTTGTAGAAAAATAAATAAATAAATTGAAGCCTGCATGTGTGCCTGTATGTCAATATTCGGGATCGGCCAATCGATTATAATAGCTCATAGTTAATATGAACGTGTCTCATTCATTCAATTTAATAAGACGACTAGCCAGTCTCTTAGTTTCAACTAGGAACGCATGATCAATCATTAGTCAAGTAACAGTCGGGGTCAATTCGTGACAAGGCATAAAAGTCAAATTAGTATTAATCATGGTCGAGTCCATAACTAGTATAAAATAGTTGGTAACATATTCTTGAAGCCAAGGAAAAGATCTACAAATTTCATGTTGGGAGTTGAAAGAAATTCTAGCCACAATCTCGTCAATTAGGACATATAGCAGTCAGAAACAACCAAATTATGCATATGCGGCCTATTCTGCGACATGCATGCAACCGCGACACCATATGCGCCTACTGCGACATGATATGCGCCTACTGCGACATGCGCCTCATGTGGCTCAACTGCGACATGATATGCGCCTACTGCGACATGTGCCTCATGCGGCTCAACTGCGACATGATAGCGCCTACAGCGACATGCACCTCATGCAACATGCGCCTACTGCGACACCATATGCGCCTACTGCGACATGCGCCTCATGCGGCTCAACTGCGACATGATATGCGCCTACAGCGACATGCGCCTCATGCGGCTCAACCTGCGACATGATATGCGTCTACTGCGACATGCTGTTCGTGCTGCAGATGAATATAGGAACGAACCAAAAATACTTTTTGCCATAACTTCAACAAAATAAATGGAAATCTAACTTTTCAAAAGCCAAACTTTAGTAGAATTAAATTCTCTACAACATAGAACCACTTATTTTCGAAAACAACAATGTTTGATAGATCAAAACCCCAAAAATTCATAAGAAAAACCCAAAACTTAAAACTTAGATCTACACCCAACCATCCATGGAAAACAAAAACTTCAAGACCTAAACTTGTAGAGGAAGAGAAGATGAACAACATAAACTAAAAATAAATGTGGATGCATGAAATCCCTCATGGTGTGCAAGATGTACTTGCCTCTCATAAGTGGATTAGGGTTTGGTGGAGGAGTAAATGTGAATGAATGAAGAGAGAGAGTGAAAGAAGAACTTTTATATCAAGGTCAAGTGGATCTCCACCATTTATTCTCTCCACCAAATCCAAGCCATCCATTCCTTTCCATGTTGAACTAAACCGAACCAAGTTGGTTTCCCATGAACCGAAATGAACAAAGAGCCAAGAAAAAGCAGAAAATAAAATACAGAAAAATTAATAAGCACGAAATTGAAGAATTTAAATACAGAATAAATGCATGATAAATATTAAATAAATACGTTTAAACAGTACATGCATTCTAGAAATACGTATTCTGGGAATGGGAAGTGACATCTCTACCCTCCTTAGAAAAATTCTGTCCTCGGAATTTCAAATCCAAGCATGATAGAAACATCAGAGCTGGACTACTCCAGGTATAAGAAATTTAAGTAAGCAATCATTCTACAATGTCAATAGTAAGTAACATTTCTATGTTGAAAATTCTACGATAGCAAGCAATTCTACTTATAAGGTGGCAAGCATGAAGAGTTAAGACAATCAAGGTATACAGAAAGAGATATACCTTGTGAGTCAAACAGGTGCGGATACCGTGATCGGATATCATCCTCACGTTCCCACGTTGACTCCCCTAAAGAGTGATGACCCCAAGCAACCCGGACAAGACTAATTGTTCGATTCTTGAGTATCTTCTCTCTTCGGTCCAAAATAGATACAGACTGTTCCTCGTAAGACAGGTTGGTACCAACAACCAGCTCAAAATGATCAAGGATATGGCGTGGGTCCGATACTTACCTTCGCAACTAAGATACATGAAATACGTCATGCACCTCTCGTAACGAAGGTGGAAGGGACAAACGATAAGCAACATCGCCTATCCTATCAAGAATAACAAAGGGTCCTACGTATCGCGGACTCAACTTCCCGCGAACGCCAAATCTAATGACCCCACAAGTAGGTGAGATCCGCAAGAACACGTGGTCCCCAACAGAAAACTCTAGCGGCCTCCGATGCTGGTCCGCCCAATGACGATACCGATCCTGCGCAACTCGAAGTCGCTCTCTAATTCCTTTAATCACTTCCACTGTCTGAACAATCATTTCCGGGCCTAACATCTTTCTCTCCCCAATATCGTCCCACGCTAGTGGCGACCTACACTTCTTACCATATAGTGCTTCAAATGGCGCCATCTGGATACTGGCTTGGTAACTGTTATTGTATGAGAATTCCACTAAGTGTAGGTGGCTCTCCCAAGATCCTCCAAAATCTTGGGTGCAAGCTCGCAACATATCCTCTAAAGTCTGAATTGTTCTTTCTGATTGCCCGTCTATCTGGGGATGGTAAGCCGTGCTAAATCTTAACTTGGTACCCAGACTATGATGTAAGCTCTTCCAAAAATGTGATGTAAAACGGGTATCTCTGTCTGACATAATACTGACGGGAACTCCATGCTGCCTGACTATCTGCTGCATATACAACTCTGCCAACTTTTTTGTAGATTGCCCTACTCTGAAAGGAAGAAAGTGTGCCACCTTTGTAAGCCGATCTACTATCACCCAAATAGCATCTTTACCACTTGGTGATCTCGGTAAACTGGTCACAAAGTCCATTGTGATGTGTTCCCACTTCCATTCCGGAATAGGAAGTGGTTGCAATAACCCAGCTGGCCTCTGCTGCTCTGCCTTCACTTGCTGACATACCAAGCAACGGGAAACAAATCTAGCTATCTCCCTCTTCATCCCGTTCCACCAGAAGTGCTGTTTGATATCTTGGTACATCTTGGTCCCTCCAAGGTGTATAGAATATTAAGAACTGTGAGCTTTTGTCATAACCTCCTGTCTGATATCTCTACTAGGCACACATAGGCGTGATCCAAACCTAAGCGTACCATCTTCGTAAACTTGCATCTCCTTTCTGAGTCCTGACTCACATTCTGCTCTAAGCTTCTGAATCCTTGGCTCCTGTGCCTGAGCTACCTTGATCCTGTCTACCAAGTCGGATTGAACTTGTAAACTTGTTAGAACTCCTATATCACTAGGAAGTATAACTTCGATGCCCATCTCCTGAAGGTCTTCTAAGATGTGCTTCTGCGTTGTCAACATAAATGCGCCGCCTATCCTGCTAAGAGCGTCTGCTACCACATTAGCCTTGCCTGGATGATATTGAAGCTCTACGTCATAATCCTTGATCAACTCCAACCATCTTTCTGTCTCATGTTCAGCTCATTCTGAGTAAAGATGTACTTCAGACTTTTATGGTCTGTGTACACGTCTACTCGATCACCATATAAGTAATGCCTCCATAGCTTCAAAGCAAATACTACTGCCGCCAACTCCAAGTCATGAGTTGGGTAATTCTTCTCGTGGTCCCGAAGCTGCCTAGATGCATATACTATCTGTAAGCCCCCTGAAATTCCCGAATTATTTTCCGAATTTTCTAATGAATTATTTCCAATAATTTATTTCTATATAATTAATTTCGATCATTAAATGCTCTTTACTGTGACTTGAAATTCTAGAGCGTCAGGGATGCCAGTCTCTGGAAACTTCCTTCTTGAAGTTTGTAGTAGACGAGATTATCTTCATATTGATATATCGTATCCCACTCGAACTTGTCTCCTTGTGCTCCATTTGCTTCGCGCAACTTTCGGATTAATTTAGACCAATTTATTGTCTGCCGTAATTCGTGATTTAATTTCCAACTTAATTTCCGGGCCCGACATCGGTCTAATCCGGTCAACCCAATATATGGCCCTGGCCTGTTTTGAGCCTACTGTGCACGTGCCACTTGCGTGCCACCGATTTGATCTCCCTTGTGCTCCCATTCCATCTGTGATTTTAATTTGGTTTAATTTATAAATTTATTTAAATCTTGGCTTCGACTTTGTCCAAACTTGGCCCAACGTCCGACCCAGTTTGGCATGGACCCTACCATGACAGCCCATACATCCCACTGACGTGTCTGCATTTTTTCCCTATTTGAAAATACGTTTATTTTGTATAAATATCTTTATTTCTCTCTCTTTTATAATATGTATATATATATACATATATAATATATTATAATATCCTTCTCTCTCTCTTACCACACAAACACCCCACTCTTCCACCTCACATCATCAGCCGACCTCCCCTCTCTCTATTCTCTCTCTCTCTAAATATCTTTTTCCCTCTCTCTAAATATCCCTACCTATTTCTATTTATATAATATATACTCACACATACATATTATATAATATCTCTCTCTTTCTCTCTCTCCTTACACCTCATAGGACAAGCCCACACCCCCATCACCTCACTCCTCTCCCCCAATGCCAGCCGACAGTACAAGCTTCCCCCCCCTCTCTAATATCTCATTCTCTCTTTCCCTCTTTATATTTTTTCCCACACACACATACATATTTTTTTTTCTCTCTCACTCCTTATATTACACACACACAACACCACCAATCCCCCTCCTTTTTGGCCGAGCTCTCCCATGGCTGGCCGCACTTCTCCTCCTCCTCCCCGACTTCACCACAGCCCCCAGCTCCTCCCTTCTCCTCCTCCTTCTCCATCTACATCATCATCATCATCATCATCATCATCATCCTTCCACACCATCACCATTGCCATCACCCACCATCAACTAACCACCTCCACCACCATCATTCAAACTGCCGCCACCACCACTCCCGAGCGCCACCGTCGGGCACCCCGCCGCCACCAGGCCGTCGCTGCGTAGCCGTGCGCCACCCGTGGCCGGCGCGCAGCCGCAACAGCGGGCAGCAGCTGCTACAGCAGCAGCGTGCGCCGCCGCGCGCTCCGTCGCCGGCGAGCCCCCCCCGGCCGTGCGCGACCCCGGCGAACTCCCCCGGGCCAGCGCCTCCTTCTCCGGCGCGACGCATGGGCTATTCGTGCGTTTTGAACGGAATCCCGTCGACGCGCGTGCGGGAAAGTTTTAGAAATTGTGTTTCGGGACAGCAACTTCGCATCGATTTTCTGGGAGATCCGACCGTTGGATCGGCGAACTCCTTGCTCCGTCTCAATCTCGGTATATACCCCTTCATCCCTGTCAAATTTCATCCGTTAATTTCGTCGTTTGATACATCAAAACCGGCCACCAAGTTGACGTTTTAATTTATACTATTTTTGGACAGTTTTGCGACGCCAACTTCGCGGGTTCGTATCTTCGTCGTCGCAGCTCCGTTTTGCGCGCCACCAGTTCCGGTGCACAGCTAGTATAACCCTCTTCCTGCCCCCTTTAGATTTCATTTCAGTTTGAGCTTGTTAGGTCGGTCGAATTCGACGCCAAAGTTGGTCGTTCGAATTCTTAGTGTTACACTTGTAAAATTCCATTTTTGAACCCGGGCCTCCAGATTCAATTTCTGACAGCACCAGTAGATTCGTGGCGTCGTTCTGGCATGTTTTCATATAAAGTTTGCTTGATTTGAAGAACGTGAGCCCTGGCACGCATTTCGGTGCAAAGCGGATCCCACTTTCTGAGTCAACGGGACTTTTTGACGCCGGCTCATCGGAATCCAATTCCGGATATACCGTTGAGTTCATATCGTCATTCTGGACTCGTTGACATATAATTTGCTAGGTTTTAGTGGACATTGGTTCCGGCACGTATTTCGGTGCAAGTCGGATACCAATATCCGGGTCAACGGGTCATTTTGAGTTCAGCTCATCGGAATCCAATTTCGGATATACCGTTGAGTTCGTATCGTCATTCTGGCCTCGTTGACATATAATTTGCTGAGTTTTGAGGACATTAGCTCCGACACGCTTTTTCGTGCAAATCGGTTTCCAATGTCCTGGTCAACGGACCAATTTGAGACGGGTCAACGGAATCCAATTCTGGATATACCGTTGGGTTCGTATCGTCATTCTGGATTCGTAGACATATAATTTGTTAGGCTTTGTGCACTTTTATTTCGGCACATTTTTCGGTGCAAAGTGTGTCCAACGGCGGACATCATTTTGGCCCGAAATTATCGTTTTGCCCCTGTGTCCAAATTGGACTTTTGGACAGGCTATTCTAGCTGATTTGACCATTCTGGACACGTTGGTGATGTTAGTTTCATCATCCGATAACATCTGTAGGTTTTCACCCTATTATTATAATCCTTCTCCTTTTGTGGTATTTTGAGTTCCATCGATTCCGGTGATTTCACAATCACTGAAATTGATGTGTTGACCCCGTAGATGTTTATAGAGACTAGCCTTGACCCTATTTGACCATGGTTGACTGCTTTGACTGAACGTCGAAGTAGAGTCAACATTTGACCTAGTTTAACCTAGAGTTGACCATAGTTGACCAGTTGACTAAATGTCAACTGTAAGTCAACCATTGACCCAGTTTGACATAGTTTGACTTGGTTTGACTTATTGTGGCCTAGTTTGACTTAGTGGACTGAGTCTGACCTAGATTACGTAGCTTATACTATAGAATCAAGCCTAACACTGTTGAACCCTAATTAGCTTATATATATTTTATCTCTAGGTCTGTGGCATCACTCTGAGCATCGACCCTATTTAACAGCTCAGGACCGCAGGCGAGTACATTCTCTGATCTTTTCATACTTGTTAGGACTTATATTCTTGCTTTAGATTACTTTACATGATGCTGTCACGTCATTATCACGGATTGGTACTATATGGATCTTGTTATGCGATGTTATCTCCCTCGGGGTGCATCAGATACAGTTGTCATGTGCTTTTCACGAACATCTTGTATTTTTCGTACACCGCTTTCATGTATACTCTTGTGCAATCTTGTACTCTCATGATCACGTGAGCTAACATGATAAAAACCACTTGTGCAAGGTAACGTAACTTGACTGGATCCTTGTGTATTGATTGGGGAGGGTGAGTAGGAAATGGTTATGTGATCAAATCCCATCTTGTACAAATTCTTGTGAAATCTTGTGAAATCTTGTATATGTCCTAAACCCGTTTATATAACCATCTCATGCTCTAAATCACAGGTTACCACAGTTCTTACTTATCGTATATATAGATATTTCCAGTTATTAAATCTCTCTCGTTTTTATATTACAGTCCATGTATCTTACTCTTTGCATGCTTTATATTTCCCAACATGATATGAACTGCGTGAGATATATTGTACTCGTTCCGCTCCTGACTGGATACGTTATAAAAATATTACAGATGTTGATGCTAGCTGAGGTGGTTCCCACTATTCTTCTCTATGAGTTGCCTGGTAGATATCTTTAGTTAGTCTTGTTGTTCCTTCTTTATTTTCCTGTCTTATGATCATTATAGATTCTAGTTGTTCTAGTGATATTGCTATTAATTCTTGTCTTATCTTCCTTTGTTTTCGTGATGTGACATGAGTATATTTCTAGTTATGGATTCTTAGATGTTGTAGTTAGTATAGTATACTTGACAGCGTTCTACCGCCGATACTGCGGCGTAGGCTGGGCGTGGCCCACGTATCCGTATCCGTATATCCGGGTGCGGGTCGTGACACTATCACCTTCCCGTGCTGCATGAGGACACATCCAAGTCCTTTACCTGACGCATCACAATAAACGGTAAAACCTCCGGGTCCAACTGGCAATATAAGAATAGGCGCTGATATCAACTTCTGCTTCAGATTCTCAAATGATGCCTGGCACTCTGCCGACCAGACGAATGGTACATCCTTCCGTGTCAAGCGGGTCATAGGTGCTGAAAGCCTTGCAAAGTCTGATACGAACCTTCTGTAATATCCTGCCAATCCCAAGAAACTCCGCACATCAGCTACGGTCTTGGGTACTGGCCAACTCTCTACTGCTTCTACCTTCTTGGGATCCACTGCTACTCCAGCTCCTGATATGATATGACCCAAAAATGAAATATGATCCGACCAAAACTCACACTTGCTGAGCTTGGCATACAACTGGTTCTCTCTCAGAACCTGTAACACTTTCCTGAGGTGCTCTTCATGCTCCTCTTCACTGGCAGAATATACGAGAATGTCGTCAAGAAACACAATGACAAACTGATCTAAGTATGGCATAAAGATGCGGTTCATCAAATCCATAAAGATTGCTGGAGCATTGGTCAAAACAAAAGGCATTACTAAGAATTCATAATGCCCATACTTCGACCTGAATGTTGTCTTGGGAATGTCCTCCTTCCGAACCCTCACTTGATGATACCCTGAACGAAGATCTATCTTGGAGAAAACTCTAGCTTTGCTCAACTGATCAAATAAGTCGTCGATCCTGGGTAGTTGTTACTTGTTCTTCACTGTCGCCGCGTTAAGCTTCCTGTAATCGATGCATAATCTGGATGACCCATCCTTCTTCCCCACAAGTACTACTGGTGCTGCCCATGGTGATATGCTAGCTTGGATGAACTTCTTCTCCTTCAATTCCTCTATGTGCTGATATACCTTGGCCTGTTCTGAATCCGCCATTCTGTAAACTCGATCTGATATCGGTTTAGTTCCAGGTGCCAATTCTATACTGAACTCAATATCTCTAACCGGTGGTAGACCTGGAAGTTCTTCAGAAAATACGTCTAGAAACTCTTCAACTACCTTCGGGACTTGAACTTCTTCCATTGCCGTTATTACTCCCTGCTCTTGTTGAGTTGCCTCTGATCTGACTAAGGTGAATCTCTTCATGCCTGGAATATCAAAAGATACACTCCCTCTACGACAATCTATCGTCGCATGACTGTCTCTCAGCCAGTCCATGCCTAAGATAACGTCAAAATTTCCAACAGGAAATTCTATCAACCGGGCGGGTAAGGAACGCCCGCAAACTACAACGCTACACGCTAGAATAACTCTACTAACTCCTACGAGCCCATTGCCAGTGAGTATATTCAACCTCCCTGGCAATGCCTCGAATTCCATTCCTAGCCGTGTTGCAAATTATGCAGATATAAATGAGTGTGATGCTCCCGAATCAAACAATGCTACTGCGGGATAAGAGGCGACGAGAATGTTACCTGCCACAACATCTCCCGATGCCAATGCCTCTTCCAAGGACAGAGTGAATGCCTGCCCTCGACCTCCTTATTGGTTCCCATGTTGCGGCCTAGCCTGGTGCTGCTGCTGGCCCCTGCCTTGATGATGCTGGGGTGGTCTATGCTGGTGTTGCTGCATCGGCGGTCCCTGCTGCCGAAACATCTGAGCCTGTGGCATTAACGGACGCTGGGCCAATGGTCTCACTGCCACTGCTGGTCCTCGATACTGACCTGCCCCTGGTGCTGGCAGAGCAGGAAACTGCTGCACTGGTCCTCCTGACCTCGAATTCATGGGACATGTGGTAACCCGATGATCTGGATTTCCACATATCAAACACAGTCCGTTCAATGCCCGACACACATCTCTAGTGTGCCCCATCTTCCCACAATAAGTGCAGCCCGCTGGAGGGTTGCTGATTCTTCTTCTGTTGCTGCTGCTGTTGCCTTGGTGGTGGTGCTGGCCCTCGCATTGCTACATCGTGAATGCGAATGCCAAGGGATGGTGCTGTTGTTCGGGACGCTGCTCCCCCTCCTCCTTCAATCTGACTGTGAGATCTCTTCTGACCTCCAGTCCTTGTCGTGATCCTCTGAATGGTGATCTCATGCCTTCGGGTTGCCGTCAATACTTCATCAAAAGTCTGATAATTGTGCCCCTCTATCAATTGCAATAGCTCAAGGTGAAACCCTTGCTGGAACCTCATAGCCCTCTGGCTCTCTGTTGCTACCATCTCTGGGGCAAACCTGCTCAATCTGCAGAACTCTGCTGCATAAGCATCTACTGTCTTGCCGGCCTGCTTGAGGTTGATAAACTTCTGTTGTAGCTCAAACTGCGCCACAACTCCATAGTACTTCGTCTTGAATCTTGCGGTAAAATTATCCCAGGCAATAGGACGTCTGATACCTACTTCCTCTGATTTCCACCAATCACGTGCGAGATCCTGAAGTAACAACTTCACTTGATCCACACGCTCTTCTGCCGGCACCTTAGCTGCTATCAGAATAGCCTCAATATCCTTAAGCCATGCATCTGCTGAGATGGCATCCTCCGTTCCTTCGAAACGGCGGGGGTTGAACTTGCAAAACCTGGCTGATGCTCCTGAATCTGTCCTCGCCCCTCTTTCCAAAGCCGTCTGCAACCCTTGGTTGAGTAGTACGTTCTGCTCTTGCAACTGAGCGTGCATGTGCTGCTGGGCTAACGTCTGGTGTTGCTGAGTAGCCATCATCCCTCTCATGATCTCCAGAAGAGCCGGTGTGTCCATTTCCGCAGGGGTAGGTGGAACTGTTGGTGGTGGTGGAACATCCGGATACTGCGATCCAGCTGCTGCTTCCACTATCACTTCTTCTTGGATCGCCTCTTGAGTTAGTACCGGCCCTTATTGCTGACCAACCTGGTCATGTTGTCCATGTTGCTCTTGTTGTTGTTGTCCAGTCCTGGCAGATGCGGACGAAGTGCCCCTAAGAAAAGGGACAAGAGAACAATCAAACGGCCGGACAGGAAAGATCAATGAAGTCAAAGGATACTGGAATGTCAAACTGGAGTCGAGAGTAATGAATTATGAGATCAAGGGGGAACATGTGTGATTGAGACATCCTATTAAAACACCCCACAAGTCTGAAATCAGACCTGCATGGGCCACCACTAAAACCTTGTCACGCCCCAGAACCAGAATACTGGAGAGCGGGGGAATGACTCAGCCAGCTACGTATTACGGGTAGATGAATACCGTATAATACGATCAATGCTGTCTAAAAGACGAGAGGGTGCATACTACATGAAAGTCTCACTATGGTCATTTCGCATCTATTGTCTCAATCATTCAAATAAGAAACAGAAATAGAGAACATGTAAGATAAAGCAGTAAGGCGTCCCAAACGCTCAGTCAAAATGTTCTTGATATCTGGCTTTACAAAACATAGCCAGATGATGTAGCAAAGTGTACACAATTGTTATCAGCTGCAGTCTGACTTAATTACAATTATGCAAAAGTAAGTACAAGATAATACGACTAACATGTCGGTGCCAAACGGTAAGGTATTAAGTAAATAACAAAACGAGTGGGGAAGTAAGGAACCCACTCGAGTCCTCCTGCGATCATCCCTCTAGTATTGACCATCTTGGAGGTGGAAGTAAGCTGAGTCCTCGGGAACCGGCTCTAAATCTGGCCATGCAAAACCAGAGAGGTTAGACCTCTAATAGCAAGTACCACAAGGAAGCACGATATGAGGAATTAAAACCAGTAATAAGAGAATATGATAAGTAGATCTCTGCTTGCCACTGGGATTCACATAACATCACGACACTTTGAACCAACCTCCCAACCAAACAAGGACAGAAGTTGGCCCGTCATGTTCTGACATTCTGATCATCTCAGTTAGGTAACATAGTAGGTACAGCACACAAACAAATCAATTTAAATGGCCATACAACTACTACGGCTTGCTACTGTGAGTTCCAAGTTATCCTGGAATTATGCAATAAAGGATTCCTCAGCTCTTACTATATGCAAGCAAGGCTAGTTTACCCAGTCAATCAATTGCGCCAATCATGAATTAGACGAGTCCCAGCGGGACGTCCGTCATCAATGTACAATATACAATAGATAATATAACCAGATACTGCTCCCTGCCCGTGTGGCAGATTTGCAGTATCTGTGGGGACCAACCGGCCTGTCGGGCACTACTAGTCCCAAGAGGGCTGCCATGTAAGAACTCGAGAATCCATTCTCTCCATGCAATCATTATTTTATTTTACTTAATAGTCTCTACGTTAAGTGAAATCCCATACCGTGGATCATGGTCATTCAGAATGAGTACTTCCGTACAAGTACGATATGCCCAACTCTACAACGATACCCGTGCGGTTAGGTTGTAGGTCTTACATAGCGTAATGCAACAATCAAAACTAACCACGGAATAATCATGCCTTGACCATCAAGTACACATGCTGCTTTTGTAGAAAAATAAATAAATAAATTGAAGCCTGCATGTGTGCCTGTATGTCAATATTCGGGATCGGCCAATCGATTATAATAGCTCATAGTTAATATGAACGTGTCTCATTCATTCAATTTAATAAGACGACTAGCCAGTCTCTTAGTTCCAACTAGGAACGCATGATCAATCATTAGTCAAGTAACAGTCAGGGTCAATTCGTGACAAGGCATAAAAGTCAAATTAGTATTAATCATGGTCGAGTCCATAACTAGTATAAAATAGTTGGTAACATATTCTTGAAGCCAAGGAAAAGATCTACAAATTTTATGTTGGGAGTTGAAAGAAATTCTAGCCACAATCTCGTCAATTAGGACATATAGCAGTCAGAAACAACCAAATTATGCATATGCGGCCTATTCTGCGACATGCATGCAACCGCGACACCATATGCGCCTACTGCGACATGATATGCGCCTACTGCGACATGCGCCTCATGCGGCTCAACTGCGACATGATATGCGCCTACTGCGACATGCGTCTCATGCGGCTCAACTGCGACATGATATGCGCCTACAGCGACATGCGCCTCATGCAACATGCGCCTACTGCGACACCATATGCGCCTACTGCGATATGCGCCTCATGCGGCTCAACTGCGACATGATATGCACCTACAGCGACATGCGCCTCATGCGGCTCAACCTGCGACATGATATGCGCCTACTGCGACATGCTGTTCGTGCTGTAGATGAATATAGGAACGAACCAAAAATACTTTTTGCCATAACTTCCACAAAATAAATCGAAATCTAACTTTTCAAAAGCCAAACTTTAGTAGAATTAAATTCTCTACAACATGGAACCACTTATTTTCGAAAACAACAATGTTTGATAGATCAAAACCCCAAAAATTCATAAGAAAAACCCAAAACTTAAAACTTAGATCTACACCCAACCATCCATGGAAAACAAAAACTTCAAGACCTAAACTTGTAGAGGAAGAGAAGATGAACAACATAAACTAAAAATAAATGGGGATGCATGAAATCCCTCATGGTGTGCAAGATGTACTTGCCTCTCACAAGTGGGTTAGGGTTTGGTGGAGGAGTAAATGTGAATGAATGAAGAGAGAGAGTGAAAGAAGAACTTTTATATCAAGGTCAAGTGGATCTCCACCATTCATTCTCTCCACCAAATCCAAGCCATCCATTCCTTTCTATGTTGAACTAAACCGAACCAAGTTGGTTTTCCATGAACCGAAATGAACAAAGAGCCAAGAAAAAGCAGAAAATAAAATACAAAAAAATTAATAAGCGCAAAATTGAAGAATTTAAATACAGAATAAATACATGATAAATATTAAATAAATACGTTTAAACAGTACATGCATTCTAGAAATACGTATTCTGGGAATGGGAAGTGACAGCAGTCCCTGCTGGAACCGCTGGGCCCTATCAAACTCGGTCGCCACCAAGGTGGGGGCAAACCTACTGAGTCTAGAAAACTCCGATGCATAACTGTCGACTGTCTGCCTCCTTGCTTTAAGTTGGTAAATCTGGTCTGCAGGTCGTACCGAGTCACAGCATCGAAATACTTCGTCTGGAATCTCTCTCTAAATACTGCCCAAGCAATGGGTGCCACTAATCCCATGGCTTGCGCCGCCCACCAATTGCGAGCTAAATCCAACAACTACAGGCGTACCACCGCCACCTTCTCATTCTCGGGTGTCCTGGCTGCTTCCAGAACCACCTCGGTATCCTGAAGCCATGCATCCGCGGCAATCGCATCCTCGGTGCCGTCGAAGAAAGGAGGGTTCAATCGCTTGAAGCTGTTGGCCGCCTGGTTCCCTGGATGTCCGCTTCGGGTCAAAGCATCTTGAACTGTCTGGTGCAGGGCGTCGCTTCGACGATCCTGGGAAGCTATCAAGGTTCTGATGAGGCCTACTAGGATACCATCATCTGGCTCTGCGGGCTGGACGGGCCGAACTGGTGACTCTCCTCCAGTGGGTATCACTCTGGAGGCGACTCCGGAATGCTGGGCTTGATCCCCAGGTTGCTGCTGGTCCACGGGAGGTGCTCTTCCTTGCTGATCGGCAGGGTCAGGTACAGTGCCGCTGAAGAAGACGACACAGGAAAACAATAAGGAAGGACCAGGACAGATCAACGATACAAGCATGTAATCAGGACAAGAATTTCAGGGATTTGAAAATACAGGCGGAGATCAGGGGCGATTACTGATTGAGACATCTATTCGGTAAACCCCCACATTTCTTGATTGACAAGACCTGCATGGGCCACCACTTAAACCATGTCACGCCCCAGAACTAGAATACTGGAGAGCGGGGGCAGACATAGCCAGCTACGTATATTGAAATGGAAACCACCTCGATATACGGTCACGGCTGTCTAGATATGTGAGGGTTTTCTACAAGCCAATAGTCTCTTATGGTCATGAACAAGCCTAGTGTCTCAATCACCACAAATAAGTAAAGTCGCAAGATGTATGATCATTAAATATACAATAATAAGGCGTCCCAAATATTACATATTAAGCTGATCATGAAGCTAGTCGTTACAAAATGTTAGGACTAGCAAGAGTTTAGTCATACATGATCAACCCTAGGATTTGTTAATCATGTTTACAGCCCATAGGCAGACAGTAAGTAAAAGTGCATCGAGCTAACAGGTGCTCGTCGGCTAAACGCCTCAAAAGAATAAATTTACAATAGAGTGAGCGAAACAAAATAGAAAACCCACTCGTAGCCCGGGTTCCTTCTAGTCGCCACCATCGGGCTGGAAGCTTGGTAGATCCTCGGGAGCTGCTCCGAAATCTGGCCACACAAAACCAGCTGGGTCAACCCCAGAAAGAGCAAGTGCCACAAGGGGCCACAAAATAAGAACAAAAGCCAGCAATCAGCACAAGAAAACTAATATTAAAACTAAAATTACGAAAACATGTCAGGATGATATACGACGAGATAACCATAGAACTATTCCGATAGCCAGGTTACAACCCGTAAACCAAACAAGGACCGGGGTTGTAACCCTTCATCTGAACAGAGCTTGGTTTCCCATCATTTATCGGCAAAATAAGTAATGTAAGTAATCAAGACAGAAAGCAATCTTGCATGGGATCAAGACATGACTAGACTGGTTATACCTCATTCAATCAATCACGGCCAAGCAGATCCTATGGCTTACTACTTTAACTAACTAGGGTTATCACAGGCCTAATTACTAACAAGATGCAGTGAGATTGTTCCACAGCCACAAGCTCTGCAGACCATCCAGGCTACCCAGGACGAAAGATTAGGGTTGAATTCAGGTGGATACATCGTCCAGGAGACACATGTACCCTTAGGTGACTTAGAGGGTGCAACACTCGACGGTGCGCTGGAAATGTGCCCTACTCGACGGCAGGCTACAGATCCCAAGAGCGCCCAGGTAACGGGATTGCCTGTAGCTGTGTCATCTCTTCATGACTACTGAGTTATTCTAGTTATTAACCTTAATCTATTTTAGTAGGTACTTCTGACCGTGGTACTCAGAAGTCCCCTCCTAGACATGATGCAAGACAGGACAAGTGGATTTAACAAGCAAGCAAGAAGAACCACCCACGGTGTCAAGGCAGGTCAAGTTAAATTATCACGATAAATCATGTCAGGGTACTTGTCAGGAGTGCGCCACGACGGGCCACTATCATGTCAGGTTGGTCATGTCAGGAGTGCACCACCACGGGTCACTGTCATGTTATTCTGGTTCATTGTCATATCATGCCATGTACAATAGTCATTCCAAACATATTAAGTAAAATCAAGTTCATGACAAAAGGCGTAAGGATATAAAATGGACATAAAATATCTAATAAAATATTAATATACAGGACTATAGAAAAGCCAAGCTTAAAGAAATAAGACCAAACTCCAAGAGCCTGAGGGTTAAGCAAGGGGTCAGGGGAGCAGCGTACGAAAAGTCACGCACGCTGAGAGAGCAGCGTAGGTGAAAGTCACGCACGCTACAGGGAGCAGCTGCGTGAAAAGTCACGCATGCTCAAGAGGAGCAGCTGCGTGAAAAGTCACGCACGCTCAAGGAAGCAGCTGCGTGAAAAGTCACGCACGCTACAGGGAGCAGCTGCGTGAAAAGTCACGCACGCTCAAGGAAGCAGCTGCGTGAAAAGTCACGCACGCTACAGGGAGCAGCTGCGTGAAAAGTCACGCACGCTCAAGGAAGCAGCTGCGTGAAAAGTCACGCACGCTGCAGGGAGCAGCTGTGTGAAAAGTCACGCACGCTACAGGGAGCAGCTGCGTGAAAAGTCACGCACGCTCAAGGAAGCAGCTGCGTGAAAACTCACGCACGCTACAGGGAGCAGCTGCGTGAAAAGTCACGCACGCTCAAGGAAGCAACTGCGTGAAAAGTCACGCACGCTACAGGGAGCAGCTGCGTGAAAAGTCACGCACGCTACAGGGAGCAGCTACGTGAAAAGTCACGAACGCTACAGGGAGCAGCTGCGTGAAAAGTCACGCACGCTACAGGGTGCAGCTGCGTGAAAAGTCACGCACGCTCAAGGAAGCAGCTGCGTGAAAAGTCACGCACGCTACAGGAAAGCAGCGTACGTGCAAAAGCACGCAAGCAGAGAGCTGCGTACGCATAAAAACACGCACGCAGGGTCTGGGTCTTCTTCTCCATGGCTGAGAAGAAGCTCCAATGGCTCCAAAACTTCAAAACCTCATAACTTGGCTATCCGAACTCCAAATCCAGATTTCCAAAGTTCTAACCAGGGTGGAATTGAATGCTCTTCCACAAGGAAACATCAAAAACCCCTAAAAATCCAACTTAAGTAGCTCAACCATGCAAAATCCGAAAATAGATATAACTTAGATCTACAACAATGGAGGCTCCAAATCACAAAAACCCAAGTTCTAATGTTGATCACCATGTCCTAATCTATCAAATGGACAAGGAAAAGAGGATTCTCATGTAGTGGCAAGATGTACTTGCCTAGGGTTGGGAGAGTTGTGTAGAGGAAGGAGAAGAAGAAGAAGAAGGAAATTAATGGTGGTGGTAATGAAGAGAGAGAGTGGTAGGTGGGGATATAAAGAGGGGGAGTTGTGGTGGGGATGAGGGGTAGCATAGGTTAAGGTGCTCCATGCATAAACCGAACCAGACCAACCCAATAAAACCGAGCCATGAGAAAACCCAAAATACGAGAAATACCGAAATTCCCCAAGTTGAGAAAAAAAAAATACATGCCAAAAATCCAGATACGAGTATAAATACGAAATACGGGAAATGAGGGTGACAACACGAGCTAACACTTGTTCGGCGGCTAAACGCCTCAAAAGAAAAATTTTACAATAGAGTGGGAGAGCCAAAATAAACCCACTCGTTGCCAAGATTCCGTCTAGTGGTCACCATGTGGCAGGAAGACAGGTGGATCCTCTGGAGCTGCTCTGGTATCTGGCCATACAAAAGCAGCTGGGTCAGATCCCAGAAAGAGCAAGTGCCATAAAGAAGGCTTCACTTAGGAACTAAAACCAGCAATCAGCACAAGAGTAATAATATATAATAAGGACAACAATTAAAGAAAAACAGGACAGGTGATATACGATGAGATAACCATGGGACTATTCAGATAACCAGGTTACAACCCGTAACCTAAACAAGGACCGGAGTTGTAACCCTTCGTCTGAACCGAACTTGGTTTCTCCCACCATTTATCGGCAAGATAAGAAAATAGTTCATGTAACAATCTTGTACAGGATCAAGACAAGACTAGACTGATTGAACTTTATCCAACATTTCACGGCCAAGCAATAAGTACGGCTTGATACTTTAACTAACTAGGGTTATCACAAGCCTAATTACTAACAAGATGCAGCAAGATTATTCCACAGCCACAAGCCCTGCAGACCATCCAGGCTATCCGGACGCAATTAGGATTGAATTCAAGTGGGTACATCATCCAGGAAACGCATGTACCCTTAGGTGACTTAGAGGGTGCAACACATGACAGTGTGCTGAAAATGTGCCCTACTCGACGGCAGGCTACAGATCCCAAGTGGGGCGCCCAGATAACGGGATTGCCTGTAGCTGGGAAATCTCTTCATGACTACTGGATTTATTCTAGTTGTTAGCCTTAGTTGATTTCAGTGGGTACCCCTGATCGTGGTACTCAGGGATCCCCATCCTAGACATGATGCAAGACAAGACGGGTTTATTTGTACAAGCACAATTGTCTACGGTGTCCAAGTTATTCAATCTTGTCATGTCGTGTTAGCCGTCGCAACAGCATTTCGAGAAATATCATGTCAGGTTTATCATGTCAAGAGTGTGCCACGGCGGGCCACTATCAAGAATTATCATGTCAAGTTATCATGTCAAATTGTCAGGTCAAGTTATCATGTAGGGAGTGCACCACGGCGAGTCACTATCAAGTTATGCCAATTATCAAGGAGGAGAGAAACTTGCACAATTAAATAATAATATATTAATATTATATATATTCCTGAAGCCAAGGAGAAACTATACAACTTTCATGTTGGGAGTGGGAAGAAATTCGGACCACAATTCACGCAAATAAGACATTTACACAATCAAAGTGGGACCCATGTGGTCCAAAAGTGGGAGAAAAAACATGCGGTCAAAGAGAGTGGGAGGCCACCCATGCGGCGCCGAAATTATTTAAATGAAATCAGTCAAACATTTAAGGCCAGCAAGGCATATGCGGCTAGCATACAATTGTGCATGCGGCCAAGAGTGGGAGGGACCCCATGCGGCCAAGAAAGTAGGAGACCATCCATGCGGCCAGGAAACAATAAATAGGCCATAAAATCGAATAAGACAAAAGACAGTGGGACCCTCATTAAATGCAAACTCCCACTTCAGCAAGCAAGTCAACTAAAGGAAGCTATGTGGGACCCCCCACAATTAATGCAATAAGAAAAGGTTCACGTGAGCTACCTAATTAATGGTTCACGTGGCCAAAATATTAGATAGTGGAAGAAGGGAGCCTATGCGGCTCACCTTAGATTCCACACAAATAATAATATTATTTAATGGCCAAGGGCCATGCGGCTACTGAATGTCTAAGGGTCAGTAATGGAATAAAAGGCCATTGGCCAAGATTGTACTTGGCCATGCGGCTAGCCATGCATGCTCGTAGGCAATGCATTTAATATATGCACTAAATAATAATATATACACAATATATTAATATATTTAATGTATATCACACGTACATGCATGCGGCTGACTTCTCCAAGGAAGGGCATAAAAAAATATAAATTAGTAAGGACTTAAATGCATTAAATGCATAAAAGGGACTTAAATGCAAAAAAAATGTATTTAGTCCATTCTTATACAGCTGATGTGTTATAGGCTTGTGGACTTAAATGAATTAAGTAATAAAGATATGGACTTGATTGCTTAAATATAAAGGTAAGGACTTGATTGCATTAATAATAAAGGTAAAGACTTGATTGCATTAATAATAAAGTCTTCAGAAGCCTTTATGCGGCTCCAATATGCATTGACTAATGCTTTAATGCATTAGAGAGTGCAACTCATGCATTCCCTAAGGCTATGCGGCTCCAATTGCCTCAAATGCAAGCATCCTAATGCAAATGCATTAAATGCAAGTTATGCGGCTAATGCATCAAAATTTACATTAAATGCAATTATGCTGTGCCATGCGGCTGATGCATGGACAATGCCTAAAATACATTAAATTCATTCTTGCATTCTCTAATGCACTCTAGAATACTCATGCGGCTGGCCCTCCAGAATTTTATTAAATATAATAAGCATGCTTGCATGCGGCCCAGTGCTGAAAAATGTCCATGCAGCTCAGAAATTTCTCGTAGGTCAATTTGGACCAAACGAAATTCTTTGCAATCATGGGATCATCAACTTAGCAAAATATGCAAGTTTGATGGATCAAAAATCCTGGAAACCGAAAATACCACAAAACTAGATCTACAAAATTTAACCATGGAAATGAAAAATGCCAAGTACTAAAGTGGTTTAGAAACACATGAAAAAGACAATGGAACAATAAAAATGGACTTCCTCCATGAAGCAAGGTGTACTTGCCTAAGCTCTTCACTCTCTCTTGGTAGGTGAAGAGTAAAGATGGAGAAGAAGAAATGAGTAATGAGTAATAATGGAAGAGAGAGAGTGAGATAGATATTTATGGTGGGAGTGGTGGTAGGTGGAAGTGGTTCTCCACATAAAACCAAACCAAGCCAAACCCACTAAACCGAACCAAACCAAGCCAATGCAATGCCATGATGAACCATGCTAATGCAATATGCAAAATAAAACCCAAGGCTAGCTAATTATGTCAAACCAAAATATGAGCCCGAAATACGTACACGTACTCCCAATACGTAATACGAACCACGGGCATTACAGTATCAAACTTGATATGAGTATCAGTTACAAAGGTTGGATTTGGGGTATCAGTCGAGCGTTGAGGCCCTGTATTGTTGTGTAATGCAGGCAGGGAACATGGGATGGCCTTCCCTGTAGTGCATGGCAGCAGTGACCATGTTACCTATAGGTAACAAATGGCTTTGGGCCAGGGGGAAGTTAGTTAGTAGGTTAGCCTAAGTTCAGGTATGATGGTGTTGTATCAAGGGGGTTAGGTGTCAGAAAATGGCATGTATCAGTGGCACTTGGCCATTTGGTCAATTGGCTATGGTTTGAGCCAATGTTTTAGAGTGTGTTGAGTAATAGAGGAATTGAGTATGTGGTTTCCATATCAGTTTTCTGAGATGAGAGTATAGGTTAGATATTTGGTTATATATGGAGTTTGGGATACTTGATGTATATATTTACATATGTTTACATATATGATGTTAGTACCTGTTTAGGTCATAGGTTATGTACTATAAGTCATGGGTTTTAGGATTTACATATAGTATAGATTAAATACATGTAGGTATATATATGTATGTCTGTTATGTTGTATGTATGTATATAATATATATATATGTATGTGTAACTTTGTGTACTTATATATAGGTTGTATATATGTATGCTGAGTTATATAGTGAGTCTCTATGTGGTATGTGGTATATACCTATAGGCTATGTTAGACTAGGCTATGTAATACCTTGGTATCCTAAGGTATCCTAGTATAGTGAGGTAACCTATTTTGACCTAGAAATTGACTAGATAGGCCTAAAATGACCTTGTAGACTTGTGTTTGACTAAACCCTAGATTAATTGACTAGTTTGACTAGAGTTGACCTAGTTTGACTAGATTATTGACCAGAGTTGACCGAGAGTTGACTTTGACCTAGAATGACCTACAATCATGTAGAATGCATTGTTAACTTCAAATATTACCTTCTTGTATACATCATAACCTGTGTGCTCTATTTAGGACTCAGACACCTAAGTTCAGACATCTATTTTCACAGTCACTCAGGATCTCAGGCGAGTATATGCTCTGATCATTTTCATACTTGCTAGAACTTATATTCATGCTTTAGATAAATTACTTGATGTTGTCACGATTGTTATCACGGACCAGTACCCTATGGATCTTGTCATGCGATGTTCTCTCCCTCGGGTTCATCAAATACATCTTATCATGTACTTTTCACGAACATCTTGTATTTCTTATATACCCCTATTCATGTATACTCTTGTGTAATCTTGTACTCTCATGATCACATGAGCCTCATGGATAAAAATCTCTTGTACAGGTAACGTTACTTGACTGGATCCTTGTATATTGATTAGGGAGGGTGAGTTGGAAATGGTTATGTGATCAAATCCCATCTTGTATAAATCTTGTGAATGTCCATTATGCCCTCACGTATAATGGAGTCCCATTTTATTGTGTCCTAGCATGTTTGCATAACCATCTTGTGCTCTAAACACTTATATTACTTATAGTTCTTATTTCATATATAAATTGTCTCTTGTACTCAGATTGTCTATTTACACTGTTCTTGTGCGTGTCTTACAGTTTCATTATAGTTTACTCTACTGCCTATTTTATATATTCTGTCATGATATGATCCTGTTTCAGTGTTGTGTATTCGCTCCTGTCCTGACTGGACCTGTTGAAAATATTACAGATCATACTAAGGACTTCTGCACAACCTATTATAGAGCCCATCTAGATGACACCTGTGAGTTGGTCCACAGGAGGATCCAGCTCTAACTGAGGACATCACCCATATTGCCTAGGCTAGATTAGCTGGGACTCTAACTGAGGACATCACCCATATTGCCTAGGCTAGATTAGCTGGGATTTATCTTATTTTATTATGTTGTTTGTATTTGACTTTTGAGTTGTATTATTTCTGGATGTTTAAGATGTTGTGTCGTTTAGACACTTAGACTTATTTTCTTCTATTTGTTTGTTCACTTTTGAGATTTTATATCTATCATATCGTGCTATTTCCATCTTTAGAATTATGATTGAGTCGTACCTTCTGTGGTTTGGCCTCCGTTTGGAGAGTATATCATATTGTGGTTAGTTGTGACAATGACCTAGAACAGCATTATACCGCCGACACTGCGACGTAGGCTGGACGTACCCACTTCTCGTGCCCCTACACTGGGTGCGGGTCGTGACAACGTTCCAAGTGGGCGACCTCGTCTTAGTAGTTCGAAGACCGATGGTGATGACTCACAAAACGGCAAGAAAGTTCGAATCCAAGTGGGAGGGATCGTTCGTCATAGAGACGGTGTATTCCAATGGCGCTTAACGACTAGCCAAATCTAATGATGACTTACTCATGATGCTAATCAATGGCAAGTTCCTGAAGAAATACTACGTATGAAGATAAGCAATACCAGCAGAAGCCCTCACGCTCCAGTGGGTGCTTACAGAGCCGTGCCAAGTCAACAAAAGAAGATAAGAAGCTTCGTTGACCCTCAAAATGACGTGGGTTCAGAAAAAGGTCATAATAAACGTTCTTGAGAAACGAGGAGTCATGATCAAAACTTAAGGAAGCGACGACTTGAGGTATTTAATGCTGAAGCCCAAGCATGATGTCAGCCTGGCAGCAGACGTGATGGGCATTTTGCCTACAAAGAAACACGTGTCATGCTTCTTTTTAAAGTATCCCGAGCTTGACTCAAGTTTGGGACACTTTGAAGGGTGTCTTGTAGAAGCATGAAAACGCGCAGGGTGACACAAGGCGCATGTGGGTACTCTTGCTACCCACCCATCTTCACAAAGGCGTAGATGACGAACAACGTAGGTTGGTGCTCTCGCTACCAACCCAGCTTCGCAGAAGCGCAGACGGTCAAACACGCCAACGAAAAAGACAAACTCACAAAAAACAGATGAAAAGTTCAAGGAAAGTTCTTTTTATTAAATCATGGCTACAAAAGTTTATTACAGATTCGTCACGATTACATAAAAGAAGACTTCATAATTACAAAGATCTGTTATAAAGTATTTGTGATTACATATGCTGAACTAAAAACTCCTACGGATATATGCTAGGGTTCATCTTCACAGTGTAATCGTCATGAGAGGAGGGACTGTGGATAGAAGATGTGAATACAGTCGCCATCAGAGCCTGTCACCACAGTACCCCCTCTCAGATGCACAGCTCTTCCTAAAGCAGCTATTGGCCCAAGCGAGAACTCAGTCCACAGCACGACATGAGGCCATTTTCAAAAGTGCATCAGCTTCTGGGGCTCTTCCAGCATAACGGAAGCCGTCAATGAGCAGGGCAGAGCACAACCTGTGGCGCTTTATGTTGGTAACCAGACCAAACTCGGTCGTCAGGACCTCCAAGATGTCACTCATGTTTGATCTCCCAATGAGAAGCGTTCTAGCACATCCCGAAGCTCATCAACGGTTCTTCTACGAAGGCACAACTCCTTTGAACGAAGGGATCCTCAACCAAAATCCGACTTAGGCAAGGCCAACGGCCGCTCGAAGCTAAGTCTGGATCCAGCATGGTGTTGAAGGACAAAAAAAGGAAGATGCGACTCTTCGGAAGAAACTCTCCCTTATATAGGACAGGAGTGGTCCAAGACAAAGGCTATGGGGCCGTCGGTCAAAATTTCCATATTAATGGCATAAACCTAGGACTCAACACAATGAACCCCATTAAAAAAGTTCATTCGACTAAGCCTTAGACCATTAAAAGACCCCTTGAAATTCTCCAAGTAATGGTGGCAATCAAGAGGGAGTCGTTCCTTAAAGAGCTGTCATTAATTGCTCTTAAAGAAGACTTCAAAGACAGCTTCTTCAAACCAGAAGCACAACTACAATCCTGCTCCAGCAGGAGGCGAGGACTGATGATGAATTCACATCATCCCGGCTTCAACGGCACAGACCTCTTCTTCGACCCAGAAGCTCAACCTCCTACATCAAAGACTTGGGAAACATCAGTACATACAAACATCAAAGACTTGGGAAACATCAGTACATACAACACAAGTCCGCCTGCCGCTCCAAAAGTACAGTAACCTCGTTAGCCTGAAGCACAGCCTACTCGTCGCCCTAAAGCACAGTGACTATACTACTAGAAACACAGCCTACTCGTCGCTCAAACGCATAGAGGTTCCGTCATCTTCGAAACATAGTCCACTCGTCGCCTCAAAGCGCAGAGGCTCCGTTGTCTCCAGGAGAACAGTCTACTCATCGTACCAGAAGCGCAGCAGCACTAAGACCTTGGTAGAGGCACAGGTTGCATGGTCCTACCCAATTAGTTTGTTTAAACCGCCACTCTCAAAGATAGGACAGAGGTTGATCATATTGATAAGTGCAAATATCTTATCAATTGGTTTAAAAATTAGATAAGGATGAAGTTTGCTCTTTTGATAATGGTCGTATCAAGTCGGTTTTTTTAAACCGATCGCCTCCTGAAGATCAAACAGAATCCTACTTTGAGATGAAATCTAAGATCTACTCGGCTTCATCTAAATAGAGGATTTCCAGCAATAGACACGCGCCACATGTCTCCTCCTTCAGTTATTTTGATAACTACCCGAGATCTCGATAGAGGGGAATCTCGACGTCTACCACGTGTCAGCTCAGCAGAAGCCTGCACCGTACGATGACAGCAGATTCCTTCATATCTCAAATTCAAGTGCACATCACATATGTGCCCCCTTTCCCCTATAAATAGAAGGAGTTTTCCCTTCAACAAAGAGAGGAGGAGGACACACACAAAGAGAAAAGAAACAGAAGGCAAAAGACAGAGCTTCGAAGTCTTCAACTCCGGCATCCTCTTGATCGGTAACCCTAGAGTTCCATCAAAGGTACCAGAAAGCCAAAGCAAGTCCAACTCGTCGTCAGATCGTCAACGGAGTAAAGGACCCACTGCAGTGCTAAATCTCCACCGTCACGCTTTTCCAGAATTCTTGTACTTAGATTTCCTCGTATAGGAATCGATTGTACCCTTTTTCAAGTTAATAAACAAAAAGTTCGTATAACTTTTTGTGATGTCGAACAGTATACAATCAGCTGTAGTACACTAAACAGAGTGCAATCAAAGCACTGCAGGAATGTAGTATATCCACTTGTTATACTCGAATGTTACACAAGTATAAATACCTTGACTCAGCATCATCCTGCCCCTCTAGCATGTACATCTTCTTCCTAACATAGAGAACATATAAGGAAGACCCTTGTTGGATTTAGTTCAGTTCTGGTTCATTTTACTGTCACCTAAAACTGCACAGAGTAGTACTAGGAAAAGGAATATTAGTCCTACAGTAGTTAGAAGGGTGTCTAATCTATACGTATTCCCTGCTGCCAAGGAAACTGAAGTATTCGATTGGGGGAGAGGTAGGTGTAAGTGTGGTCAATGGGGGGAATGAACCTAGGGTGTATCCTTAACTTAGAAGGCAATAGGGCGTAATACCTGTATCCGAAATACTATTGAGTCATGGGTGCACTACAAGGAGGTATGACTGAAACCTTTGAGCAAACCTGTATATGTATGCAGAGCAATATTAGGTGTGGACAACATCTGGGAATATGGGTACGAAGCAGAAGTAATGTAAAGTAGACTAGTTAATGGGGGACTGTAGGCTATTACGAGGGAAGTCAAATAGGTAGATGGTTGCATCAAGGTAAACAACTGAACCTGTGTATAACAGGTATTAGGAAAAAATGAATGTGTGTGAACACACATTAACAGTACATACCTGTACATAAACAACTCATAAAAGGAAAAACCCCATGAGCACAGGGTAGGAGTATTATATATAGGAATTCAGGTATGTAGATGGCTATAACATCAATTGCACTATTGCAGAGCAATCTGTACAAGAAAGGTTAGAGTGTGGGAGTGGTACAGGAATAGAGATAGGAAATGATGTGAGGAATAATTAATATATTCCAATACAGATGAAGCTACAGGTTCGGGCTACAGGAGATGGATTACATGGGATTGGGGGGTGTATTTCAATAGGAAGGAAACCTGAGTGGTTGTGTCATGTGTCTAGGCATATCAGTTCAGGATAGGGAGTAGGGGTTCCTGTCAAATAAAAGGGTAGTAACCAAAACATTGGGGCATGGTCAGCATAGGCAACTAGGCTAGCTGATACAACAACATCATGCTGTTACAGCAAGATATCTAGGGTGAATTGGGGAAAATATGTATATAGTATATTAATTAGAACTCTAAGACATGTGGGTAAGCCAATATACCTATATCCAGGGGTCAGCTCTATGTACAGGTACTCAAGCAAGTAACATATAGGTAGTTAGGGTTTGGTACAATTAACAAATTCTAAAGTAGGGTTAAGGTACTTCGATACCACTAATAATTATATGTAATACAAGTGAATATAGGTAAATTCAGCACCACCATCAAATATAAACCAAAATGGGTAGGATTTGACCTAAAGACTTAAGAAGACAAGTAGATAGATTGTACTTGATTTCGAATTACTTATTGACATTGTGATTTATAAAATAGGTTACTTGGAACTCGATACGAACTCTGAACCGTACCCGCAACTCAGGACCACAGGTAAGTACATATACAGATTGCTTTTGATTCCTAATAGTTTTTCCTTTATATGTTATACATATGCTCCTTCTCTTGCTGATATGACCATTACATGGGATTAGTATCATGGATCTTTATTTATTTTTCTTGACTTCCTTTCACATGATTACCATACTTTAGACTTATTGAATCCATGAGTACTATTCGGGCGGAAAAATATCTTAGTAGACATGTGAAATACCCATTCCATCCCATTTGTCTGATTGTGACTGATAGCAGACGCACACGACACGTACGGGGTACCAGATTTACCCCTTAGCCGTTTACATGTCGAACTCGATATTTCAATACACGTAGATAGTTTTTGTTCATTT
This sequence comes from Iris pallida, assembly GCA_029216955.1. Lineage (NCBI taxonomy): Eukaryota > Viridiplantae > Streptophyta > Magnoliopsida > Asparagales > Iridaceae > Iris > Iris pallida. The sequence goes on from JANAVB010039219.1 coordinate 711,135, forward strand.
GTTCATCATGTTGTCTCCACCACTTACCATGTCACTACGTTTTACATATTTACTTTCTAGTTGTTATATCTCATCATTGAGTTGCCTGTTCTTTTCCTGCTATACCATGACGCCTGTTATTTTCTAGTTCAATTCTCATATGCTACTTTCATGTCTTGTAAATTCTATTATGTCTCGAATAGCTTGTCATATGTGTGCTTGTTCTAGTCCTGACTGGATAAACTATTTTTAGGTGATGAGTTAGAGGATTTTGTACTACTTACTATGAGCAGACGGTAGATCCCGATCTTGGCATACCGGAGGATCTGGATACGACCTTAGCCGAGTTGCCCTCTACAGATGCATTTAGTTAGATATTATTTAGTATTGACCGGATTGTCTCCGGGAACCTATTAGTTGATATATTTTATTTTGAGAATTTTGTGATTTGATTAGTGGATATTCACTTAGTACTACTATTTGATCTTTCTTTGAGACTATTCAGTTTATTTCATATCTTTTCTCTGGCTGTGGTTTATTATATATTATTCTGCTTTGGGTTATTTGTGGATTTGGAATGCAAATATGGAATATTTATAAATTGTGTGGTTGTGTTGATAACATATGGAGATTATTAGACAGCGTTCTACCGCCGACACTGCGGCGTAGGCTGGACGTACCTACAGCTCATGCCCAAATATTGGGTGCGGGTCGTGACAAGTCACGATCAAAATTGTTCAAGAATGATCAAAATTGAAAACATTTTGGCACGATCAACTACTTAACCAATTCATTTAGGCACGATTATAGAATTAAAATCTAGGTATGACTATGAATCTAAAGAATAGATAAGGTAAGAAATGAAGAACTACAAGATTTTACTAAAAAGACGTGTGATAAGAAATAGATAACAAATCAAATTGAAGTGAGAGTGCAAAGATTTGCGGACCATAAAAAATCAATAGTTGTATGCCCAAAAAGGATATAGTCTCTATAGTACCCAAAAATCGTATATATATCTGAAACCACTTTACCGAGAATCTATGCCCCGCCAGTGTACATCTGGCTACAATAAACTCTTGGTTTCATGACTCAAATAATGATAAGGTATCGAATTTTCTATCAACCATATCCAATACTGTCACCCCCATTTCCCGTATTTCGTATTAATACTCGTAGTTGGATTTTGGCACGTATTTTTATTTTTCTGGACTTGTGGAATTTTGGGTTTTCTTGTAAAATGGGTTTTGACATGGCTTGGTTTTATTTTGTGGAGTAGGATTGGTTTGGTTTGGTTTAATATGATTGGAACACCTTAGCCTATGCTCAACCTTCATTCCACCACAACCCACCCTCATTTAATCCCACCTAACTTTTCTCTCTCCTCTTTACTTTCATTTATTTTTTTTCCTCCATCTTTTTCTTCTTCCTTCCTCCACACAACACTCCACCCATAGGCAAGTGCACCTTGTCACCAAATAAGCACCACTTTTTATTTGTCTATTAGCTAGATTAGGCCATAGAGAACAACATTAGAACTTGATATTTTGTGATTTGGGGTCTCCATTGTTCTAGATCTAAGTTTTTTCTATTTTTGGATTTGCATGGTTTTGATCTATTTTAGTTGGGATTTTGTGGGTTTTGATGTTCCTATGTTGGAGAGAATCAAATTTTACCCAAGGTAGAACTTTAAAAATCCAGATTTGGAGTTGTGATGGCCAAGTTGTGGTGTATTTAAGTTTTGGGAGCCATTGGTGCTCCTTCTCGGCAATGGAGAAGCAGACCTGCTGTGCCGCGCCTTGCGCGCATGCGCTGAACCCGCCTGCGCCGCGCCTTTGCGCGCGCGCTGACCCTGCTGCGTCGTGCCTTGCGCGCGCGCTGAACCCGCCTGCGCCGCGCTCTTGCGCGCGCGTTGATCTCGCCTAGCAGCTGCGCACCTGCGCCCCCCCCTTGTGCACCCGCCTGCTGCGCCCCACTTGCGCGTGCCCCCGGCGCACTGACCCTGCTGCGCTTGCCCCCTGCGTACTCGGCCATGCGCCCCTGCGCACTCGGCCATGCACCCCTGCGCACTCGGCCATGCGTCCCTGCGTGCTTGGCACCCTGCGCCCCTTGGTGCGCTGCGACCATTCCCAAGCGCGTCTCTTGGCGCCGCTTACCCGTGCGCCCTGCGCGCTTGGCACCCTGCGCCCTTGGTGCGCTGCGACCATTCCCAAGCGCGTCTCTTGGCGCCGCTTACCCGTGCCCCCTGCGCGCTTGGCACCCTGCGCCCCTTGGTGCGCTGCGACTATTCCCAAGCGCGTCTCTTGGCGCCGCTTACCCGTGCCCCCTGCGCGCTTGGCACCCTGTGCCATGGCTTCCCTTCCTGACCCTTGGTGTTTCCCTTGGTTCTCGGTTTCTCTCTTGCTAATTTTGTTTTCTGAGGACCTAATGCCCACAGCACAACTTAACTTGACCCGACATATTTCGACACGATTTTCTGTGGCTTTAACTTGAATTCTGCAACCTGTGATTAATCCCCTGCAACTTGATAATTTGATAAGTGGCCCGTGGCGGCGCACTCTAGCCTTTTAACTTGTAACTTGTAACTTAATCTGACTTGATGCTGTTGCGACAGCTGACTAAACTTGACTCTTGTAACTTGCTCCGACACCGTGGGTGTTCCTGCTTGCTTGCTTGTGCAACCCACTTGTCTTGTCTTGCATCATGTCTAGGACGTGACTTCCTGGGTACCACGGCCAGGGATTCGCGCTAACATGGATTAGGCTAATGATTAGATCAAATTAGAACATGGAGAATTCCCAGTCACAGGCAATCTCGTTATCTGGGCGCCTTAATTGGACTTGTAGCTTGCCGACGAGTAGAGCACAATTCCAGCACACTGTCATGTGTTGCACCCTCTAAGTCACCTAAGGGTATATCGTCTCCTGGGCGATGTACCCAACCATACTCTCAACCCACGGAAGGATAACTGGATAGTCTGTAGGGCTTAGGATTGGGAAATTCTCATTGCAGCTTGTTAGTAATTAGGCTTGTGATAACCCTAGTTAGTTAAAGTAGTAAGCCGTAGTAATTGCTTGGCCGCTTGTGAATGTATGGTGTCCAGCCTGGTCTAAGTCTCGTCTAAGTCCCTATACTTGGAACTCCTGTACATGATTGTTTTACTTATCTCAAACAATAAATGGATAGGGACAAGTGCTATTCAGGCGAAGGGTTACAACCCCGGTCCTTGTTTGGTTTACGGGTTGTAATCTGGCTCCCGGAATGGTTCAATGTCCCGGGTCGTTTATTGTCCTGTTGTTCTTTTATTACCTGTACTTTCTTCCATTTTTCTTATGTTCTGATATGCTGGTTTTGTTCTTATTTCGTGGCCTCCCTTGTGGCACTTGCTCTTTCTGGGGTTTGACCCAGCTGGTTTTGTGTGGCCAGATTTCGGAGCAGCTCCCGAGGATCTACCGAACCTCCAGCCCGATGGCGGCGACTAGAAGGAATCCGGACTACGAGTGGGTTTTCTATTTTGTTTCACTCACTCTATTGTAAAATTATTCTTTTGAGGCGTTTAGCCGACGAGCACCTGTTAGCTCGATGCACATTTACTTACTGTCTGCCTACGGACTGTAAACATGATTAACAAATCCTAGGGTTGATCATGTATGACTAAACTCTTGCTAGTCCTCGCATTTTGTACGACTAGCTTCATGATCAGCTGAATATGTAATATTTGGGACGCCTTTTATTGTATATTTGGTGGTCTAACATCTTGTAATTATATTACTTGCTTGAGATTGAGACAATAGGTTTGACCTTAAGAGACCGTTGGCTTGTAGTAAACCCTCATATCTAGACAGCCGCGACCGTATAGCGAGGTAGTTTCCATTTCTATATACGTAGCTGGCTATGTTCGACCCCGCTCTCCAGTATTCTGGTTCTGGGGCGTGACAAATACAGACATGACAATTCAAGAGATCAATTGACGCAATTAGGACATAATTTTAAGAATACCCGAAACTTACGCATACCTGAAATTATTTTAACTTAGGGGTCATGCCTCACCAATGCGCTGCTAGCTGCAGTGAACCTGCAGTCTCGATAATTCAGATAAATGGTTGTAGTACGCATCTACTTTGCCATTGTAAGTTACCGAATATTCTTTCAACTATATCCATAAGAATTCCAAGACCTAGTTTTATATCATATGACAAATGGGTTTTGTAACGCCTCAATCCCAAAATACGAAGGACTAGGAACGTAGACATGCCAGCCGTATAATAGATATACGTAAGCTGTAAAATACAGTAAACCATGACAACTAATCTCATCCACAAATAAAAGAATAATGATAACATAAATCAACTTTGAATTTGTCCTTTTGTACATAACGTTGGGCGAAGACAAATCCACTACCAACCATTTAAAATGGGAAGAAAGAAATACAAAGAAAGAATTTGTAAAAGTAGCAAGATGACCCAAGAGCAATCATCTTCGAAAGAGTGGAGAAGATCACGGCCTTGGCTAGAACACCTGCAAAAAATCTTAAAAGCACACACCTGGAGAATTTGCCAGTTCCTCAGAGGGACGTAACAAGATACAAGAAACAACATGCCATATAAACTGTAAGATAAAGTAAAAATACATGCAATAGGGTGCCTAACTGTTCTATAGTGATTATGCAATTAAGAATAACCTCCAACATATGGGCACTCTGGCTATATTGGCATCGCCCCTTTTCTTTTGGAACCAGGTGCCTAAGTCCATAACGTTCCGTGAACGTCAGAGGGAATTAGTAATAGAATACGCCAATAACGTTCCATGAACTTCAGAGGGAATCAGCAATAGAATACGTCCGTAATATTCCATAAACATCAGAGGAATCAGTAATAGAAGATGTCTGTAATGTTCCATGAACGTCAGAGGAAATCAGTAATAGTAGGGTGAACCTGCATCTCCGACGGAGCTTCATGTTACAATGGGGAGTGCATATGTGGCCCATACGTCAAGGGACTGTTTTTTCCATCCAATATCTATCTATGTCATCTCCATAACATATATGAACCTCTAATAACTGCCAAATCTACTAGTCATGCAACTCTATTGGTAGTTATTTCCTAACCGTCGCACGTCTCATACGTATCGGTGGTCAACCGACTAAGCGAGTCTGTATCCTACATGTGACTCACAACTCGTGGTACAGCATGTGTCAAGGCAAAATGAGATATACCGATACCTCATTTTTAGTGGGTGGTCAACAAGTGCTAAGTCAATGTAGAAGAAGAAAATAAAACATAAAACGACAAATACAGTCGTTTGCACCCAAGTATGACTTGGACGCATAGTATGAAAGAAAAAGGCAATATAAGAATAAAATAAATAAAATAGTAAAAAATGACAGAGTATAATGTCAAGATATCTTGCCGGAGGGCGGTGCACTGAAATAGCAAGTCCAGTGATCAGAATGGTCACAATAAAAAGTCAGATCCCACAAACGACTCCGGATGCTGAAACAAACATCACGAACATTTTTGGTAAAAAAGAAATGCCAAAAAACGCCTACTCAAAAATCCAATTCTGGATACAGGGACAAAATCATAATTTGGGTCAAAACGATGTTCGCCGTTGGACCCATTTTGCACCAAAAAGTGTGCCAGTACCTACGGTCTCTAAGTCATCAAACTATATGTCTACGGGTCCGATTTGACGATACGAACCCAACCGTATGTCTGTAACACCCAATTTTCCAGATGAGGGTAATTTTGAAAATTTGTAATTATAATTATTATTTATTGATATTTATTTCATATTATGATTTTTGGTGATTTTTAATCATTTTTAAACTATTTAAACCATGACTTGTAACTTTGGTATTTTGCTAGTGTAACACTAGAGACAGCTTGACCTTAGAGCCTAGCCATGTGATTAGGATGTTTCATTTATCATTTCCAGTTTGAGGATATTTTCGTCATTTTGAATTTAATTGAATGTAATATATATTATTTGGAATTATATAGTATTAATTAGAATTATTGGAATTTAAGTGATTTTTAGTATAATTTAATTTAGTGCTGTTCTTGACTTTGACTCATGGTGACTTTGGAGACTCTCCTAGAAGCTAACCCTAGTCATGACCACTTACTTAAATTATGAAACCCTAGTTAACCTAAGTTAATGATACTCTAGTCATTAGGATTAAATTTGGGAAATAGGATTAATGAATGGGTTGGTTAATGACTTGTGATTTCATAAGTCATGGCTTATGGCTTAGGCCCATAGAGGCCCATAGGCAACTAGTGAAACCTTAACCCTAGCCCTACACCACTTGGCCGGCCACATTGGTTTCCCCCCATCTATTTAATGTCTCCTCAAACTTAGGGCTAGCCTCCTTTAGGAATTTGCAAGTTTGGAAATATAGGTAAACCCTTTCTTTCCCAATCCATAACTTCTCCATTTCAACTCCTTTTTCCTTCTAATTTCTTGCAATAGGTTCTAATCTCTGTGCATTTGATGGCTATGGTGAGAAATTTCAGTGAAGGAGCAATTTGAAGGAGTTTGGGTAGCTTGAGGAACAACTCTCTTTGAGGCTTTTTGAACCATTTCTCACACTTAGGTAAATTCCTATCCTCTCCATAAAATAGTGTTTTAATTGCATGAATAGGAAGCCCTAGGTCTACCCTAACTGTTGGTATAGGCCTTGTTAGTTTTCGTGTCCAATATATGTCCGTATCGGACACGTATCAGTGGATACACATAGGTGTTCGATGAAATACCACAGTGGGCATTTCATCCTTGTTTTCGGATTTGGTTTGAATAGGAAATTAGGGTTTAGTCTCGCTTATTGTTTTCTGGTGGACTGAGGTGGTAGTAGTGTCGTGTCGGGTCGCTATGGACACGGGTACACGTGGGGTGCAGCGCACGCGTGCACGCGTGACACTTTTCCTGCTACTCGGGGTCCACAGTGCACTGGATACGTCACTTGGACACGTGAAACTTGACACATGGGTGTGGGCAGACACTGACACGAGGCTCCCAAAGTTTCTTGAGTCTTTGTGTCGTGTCGGACACGGAATCGGGTGTGCACTGGTCGTGCACTGTGCTGTGTTCGGTTCTATTCTATTTTCCTGTGTTTTAATTCCGTTTTAAATGTTTAAATTGTGATTTAAAATGCTAATTAGATTCCTAGACATGTTGTTAATCTCTATTAAGTTGGATTTACATAGTAGATTAGGTTGTTGTCATGTGAAATGGGATTCGAATGTGAGTGGGTATTTGACTGATACATGGTTATTCAGTTTTTCCTAAAACTTAATCTTATTTAATTTGATTTCTAATTGTTGTTTCAGTTATCAATTATTCCCACATAATTGTTAGCTCATGATAGACTGATTTACTTGTTGGAATAGGTTGTTTGAATTGAGAATGGAACATTGACATTGAGTTGGGCTTTCAATGTGTATCGACTGATACATTGTTTTCCAAAAACTAAATTGATTTCATTTCCTTTTAACTGTCAATTCCTGTTTTATCCCAGTTTCAAACTGGATTTTGGAATGATCTATTGAACTGTTAATTCCCCATACATTGTATTGTTTTGTTTCATTGTTGAATGTGGATTGGGTTATCTTTCCTGTCAACCGTTTAAAAGGTAAACTGTCAATTAAATTGACTTGAAACCTGAGATATGTTTCCCTATTGAACTGTCACATGATCCCATAGCTGAGAATTGGATTGAATCCCTTCCAAATATCTGAGTATTGATTCGTTTTCCTTAACTGATTGATTCATTCCTATTCACTGTCAATGTGTTTCCAGTTTGTCACTACACTGATTTCTTCCTACGCCACTGTTTCCAGGTTTACCATTCACTGTTTTTCCATGTTAACTCACTGTTTTCATATCACTACACTGATTTCTATCCTTTGACACATGAACACAATGTATACTACACTGTTTACTTGTACACTGTTTGTTTCCTATCCATGTTCACTCACTGTTTTCCATTTTCCTGTTTACACACATATTCCCAATTACCCTCACACACACACACAAGTTTATATCAATGTAACACTCTCATGTCTCACTAACACTACACACATGTCCTTATCATCGTCACTCTCACACACACACCCTCCTATTGACACTTTGTCACACATGCTATGATCTCACAACCTCATGTGACACTCTCATGTCACTTCACACACACACACACATATGTACACAATCGCATTCCCTTTTCCTTATTCTTTATATATATATATATATATATATATATATATATATATATATATATATATATATATATATATATATATATATATATGTGTGTGAGATTCACATATTCATGAATCCTATATATATTTGAGTGTACTATATTATATTATATATGTATTGATATGTTAATATGTGATGTGTGGGTTGGCTAGGGCATGATATAGCCTATAGCCTAGGGCTCATGGCCTATGGGTGTGTCTGGTTGCCAAGTGAGTGTCTAGTTAGACTTGTATAACCTTGTTTAGACCTAGAATAGACTAGTTAGACTAGTATAGACTTGTTTGACTTAGGTTTGACCTAGTTGACCTAGTTTGACTTCTAGGGTTGACCAGAGTTGACCAAGAGTTGACTTTGGTCTAGATTGACCTAGATTCATTTAGAATGCATTGAATTGCATCTTATTATCATTTTAGACTTATAGCGACTTATACTGTTCTATAGGAGACAGACACCACTCCTCGGACAGTAGATATTCTTCAGATACTCAAGATACAGGAGAGTACATTCTCTGATCATTTCATATCATGCTTAGGAGTATATTTCCTGCTTTAGATTACTTTACATGATGCTGACACGTTGGAAACACGGATTAGTACTATATGGATCTTGTCGTGCGATGTTATCCCCTTAGCGGATACATCGGGTATTTCGTGTTCGTGTACTTTATCATGAGCATCGTGTACTCCTTGTGTTCGTGCTTGTGGTGTGCAAATCGTGTGAAATCGTGTATACTCATGTTCTCACATGATCCTCGTGTGCGACTATACTTCGTGTACGATAACATAACTTGGCTAGATCCTTGTGTATTGATTGGGGCGGGGGAGTAGAAGTGGTTATGTAATCAATCCAGTAGATTACTCGTGTGCAACCTCTTTAGATTACTCGTATACAACATCGTGCCGTTTACATAACCATCTTGTGCTCTGAATCACTAGTCACTAATAGTTCTCTATATATTGTAGCTATTTACTTACAGTCTCTCTTTTTACATCATGTTGTTCTTCAGTTTCCTGTATCTTACTCTCTAGCATGTTTATATTTCCTAACCTGTTATGATTTTGTTGAGATGTACTGTGCTCGCTCTTGTCCTGACTGGACATGTTGAAAATATTACAGAGGACGAGGCTGAGGCGTTCTGCCCTACTTATTACGTGCGACCCTAGAGGATTGCTGTGACTTGGACCAGCAGTAGGACCCACTAGCAGTTGATGACACTTCCCTAGATTATGATGTCTTTATTATCTTTTCTGGATTACTGTATTGAGATTCTGAGATGTTATTTGGAATATGTACTTATTTAGACACTTAGACTTATCTGGATTGTATTCTCTATGGATTTCATTCTGTTCTATTTATCTATCTTTTATCATGCTCTACCTTAGATGTGATTGAGATTGTATTGATATGTCACCTCCATTCGGAGTGTATATATTGTACATGTACATTTATATTGTTAGATGTTGACCTAGGACAGCGTTCTACCACCGACACTGCGGCGTAGGCTGGACGTACCCAAGTCTCGTGCCCTTACTCTAGGGTGCGGGTCGTGACACGTTTTTAGTAGTGGCCCATGCAGGTCAGGTTTATGTAGTGGTATTCGAACTAGAGTATCACTACAGCCTGCAGTAGGATTAGGATATTTTTGAGGGTACTCAATCACACTAGGAAAAACTCCTTATCATATTCCTTTTATCCAAATTTGCTACTTATCGTCTTCCCTTGAATTTTTAACTGTCCTCCTTTGATATTTTGACTCATTCTCAGTAATTGGTTCTTGTTTGATCTGTGTCTCCAGGATAGTTGAGACACGATCGCATCGCTCTGGCCCAGCAGACGCTGGTGAGAGGTCTACCACCCCTCGCCCGATTGAGGACGCTTGGACCACAGCACCTCCTGTTTCTGCTCATATAGGAGCGTCTGCAGCTTTTGGGAGTGTACCTCCACCTGTCCGGAGGTCTTCCCCCGTCATTCCGGATACATTCCAGCAGCAGTTACCTTCAGGGGCAGTGGCTCAGATGTTTACCCTTTTCTAGCAATTCCTGGAGACTCAACAGCAGATGCAGCAGAGTCAGTCTGCTGATCTCCGATAGAGCGTACACGATACCCACCAGTTGGTCAAGGCGACAGTAGAGCTGGTGGCTGCTCGGCCACTGGGAGGCCAGATTCAGCATCAGTATCAGCAGAGGCCTGTTCAGCAGCACCTTCAGGGTCAGAGACGTGCATATTTCCACCATGCATCTAGACAGCAGCAGGACGCTTGGTGCAACTTCTGCAAGAAGGCAGGCCATGGGTGGAACGACTGCAGGATGAGGCTTGGCAGGTGTTTACTTTGTGGTTCAGCGGAGCATCGGTGTAGGAAGTGTCCCAGGAGCCAGACAACAATGACTCAGAGAGCAGGAGCGAGGGCTCCGGTGAGCCAGCAGGAGGGATTACCCTTTCAGACTCAGCCGCAGAGTTTTGCACAGCATCAGGCTGGAGGAGACCAGCAGGGGCGAGCTTATCGCAGGTTCTGTCCATCTCAATTACGTTCCTTGCCATATTTTTAACCATCTCGAAATTCAGTTCCAACAGATCTTGCTTATCGTTCTTGTTCGTAGATAAATCTGATTCTTGGTATTCATTGTCGATTTAATTTTCTGTTAAGATAAATCATATGGGCTAGGTCACCTCAGTTATGGGATCTAGAATCTTCGATAGTCGTGTTAGCTGGCATAGTGAGGACATATAGTCGAATTTATGACGTATTTCTCAGGTGTGGGAATTTAAGGTTTTCGCTGCCAAGCATGCTACAATGTGAAAATTTTAAATACCATGATTCTAGAGGTATGTGCCTTAGTCAAGGACTCTGTGATTATCGTAGCCTTGCTCACTAGCATGACGAAGACTCTGAGTAACATGATTTTGGACAGATGCATATGATTATCAGATTATATCTTGAGAAGGTTTTTAAACATATCATCTCTATCATACCCTTCTGTTGTTTTAAAAATTGTATTCCATCAAATAACTTAGGAGTAGGAATATTTTAGTTGTAGAGCTTATTCATATGCAGTTCTTTCATAGTGTAATGATGTGATGACTTGTAGAGTGTCTGTACCCTGGAGATGATAGTTAGTAGTGGTATTAGAATAGTAACCCATTGTAGATAATTTCCCTGTTATTTATAATACCAACCAGTTTACATATAGGATGTTAGTATGCCTTACAGCCTTCATGATTGTTATTACTTTCCTTACCTTTTTTCCAGTGTGACACCCATAACCAGAGCCTGTCCTTGAGTATAGTTGCAGTTCACCTAAGGCTGAGAGGTCTATATATACATATAGATTGCAGATGATATTGGCATATGTGATGGGTTGGTTGGTATCTATAGGCCATTGTTGTATAGGGTATTGACAAGTTATTTAACCTATATTTGGCTCAGTTTTCTATTTTAGTTAATTTCTCTTTGTGTGGAGTTCAGTCATGTTTGATCAACCTTTATAGGCAGTGTGCAGACCCTTCACTTGATACCCTGTCCCCTTGGTTCAGACTTGTACAAGTTGTTCACTGCACACAAATTTCATTACCTACCATGTTGCATCATAGGTTTCACTGGACCATAGTTCAGACCCCAATTATTGACTCACCGATATAACCATCAACCCTTACCATATTCTGCATATCTGGAGAGTTAGTATCATGCATACTAGAGGCATGTACTCACCACTTGGGACAGTTCACTGTTCTGTCCCAGTACACCTTACAGTATCTGACCCTTTCATTGGAGTGCTAGGCATGTGGTAGGGAGTGTGTGTTTTTAGACCCTGAGTAGAGTTGAGGTGATGAGGGTTAATATATATAGTTTATATATATATGTAATGTATTTTGATTGGTACGTAGCCTGCACTCATTTGCAGTATACTGCCTATTGCATTCCCTGTACACCAGTCTGGTTCACTTCTTCATACCACTGTCCTGCATATAGTTAGTTCAGCCAGATATAAAGGAGAGGCCAGGTTGATCTAGAGGCATGTTTCAGTCACCATGTAGGTTTCCTTTCACTTCGACTATACAAGTGGACCCAAATGTCTTGTCCTTTAGCTCAAAATTTCAGTCTCCTTAGCATCATTCCCTTCTGCCTACACTAATGATGCAGACCATTCATCCTTAGCCTAAATTCTAAGCATCTGTTCAGTCACTTATAAGTTTAGTCTACTTTAACCCTTGGTTGATCAGTCATATATATATAGATGATATACTTAGGATATATGTGATGGGTTGTTGTTCTTGAGCATATATATAGGTGGTATTTGGGATTGGTGTGCTCAGCTTGTAGGTACTTAGTTATGGGTGACTTGATAGGATTGGAAAGTTAAGAGCTAGCCTATTATAGAGTTTCTCTTTTTGCTAAATTCTGGTTGCCAACACTTAGGTAGCTAGCATAGGTAAAATCCTAAGAAGTTGACTAGCTGATGACCAAGTACTTGGATGTTGAGAAATTGACAAAGTTGACCTAGAAGGGGGTACGATCATCTTAATTTCGAGGATGAAATTTTTCTAAGGTGGGTAGGATTGTAACACCCAGTTTTCCAGATGAGGATAATTTTGAAAATTTGTAATTATAATTATTATTTATTGATATTTATTTCATATTATGATTTTTGGTGATTTTTAATCATTTTTAAACTATTTAAACCATGACTTGTAATTTTGGTATTTTGCTAGTGTAACACTAGAGACAGCTTGACCTAGAGCCTAGCCATGTGATTAGGGTGTTTCATTTATCATTTCCAGTTTGAGGGTATTTTCGTTATTTTGAATTTAAATAAATGTAATATATATTATTTGGAATTATATAGTATTAATTAGAATTATTGGAATTTAAGTGATTTTTAGTATAATTTAATTTAGTGTTATTCTTGACTTTGACTCACGGTGACTTTGGAGACTGTCCTAGAAGCTAACCCTAGTCATGACCACTTAGTTAGATTACGAAACCCTAGTTAACCTAAGTTAATGATACTCTAGTCATTAGGATTAAATTTGGGAAATAGGATTAATGAATGGGTTGGTTAATGACTTGTGATTTCATAAGTCATGGCTTATGGCTTAGGCCCATAGAGGCCCATAGGCAACTAGTGAAACCCTAACCCTAGCCCTACACCACTTGGCCGGCCACATTGGTTTCCCACCATCTATTTAATGTCTCCTCAAACTTAGGGCAAGCCTCCTTTAGGAATTTACAAGTTTGGAAATAGAGGTAAACCCTTTCCTCCCCAATCCATAACTTCTCCATTTCAACTCCTTTTTCCTGCTAATTTCTTGCAATAGGTTCTAATCTCTGTGCATTTGATGGCTATGGTGAAAAATTTCAGTTAAGGAGCAATTTGAAGGAGTTTGGGTAGCTTGAGGAACAACTCTCTTTGAGGCTTTTTGAACCATTTCTCACACCTAGGTAAATTCCTATCCTCTCCATAAAATAGTGTTTTAATTGCATGAATAGAAAGCCCTAGGTCTACCCTAACTGTTGGTATAGGCCTTGTTAGTTTTCGTGTCCAATACGTGTCCGTATCGGACATGTATCAGTGGATACACATAGGTGTTCGATGAAATGCCACAGTGGGCATTTCATCCTTGTTTTCGGATTTGGTTTGAATAGGAAATTAGGGTTTAGTCTCGCTTATTGTTTTCTGGTGGACTGAGGTGGTAGTAGTGTCGTGTCGGGTCGCTATGGACACGGGTACACGCGGGGTGCAGCGCACGCGTGATACTTCCCCTGCTACTCGGGGTCCACAGTGCACTGGATACGTCACTTGGACACGTGAAACTTGACACATGGGTGTGGGCAGACACTGACACGAGGCTCCCAAAGTTTCGTAAGTCCTCGTGTCGTGTCGGACACAGAATCGGGTGTGCACTGGTCGTGCACTGTGCTGTGTTCGGTTCTATTCTATTTTCCTGTGTTTTAATTCCGTTTTAAATGTTTAAATTGTGATTTAAAATGCTAATTAGATTCCTAGACATGTAGTTAATCTCTGTTAAGTTGGATTTACATAATAGATTAGGTTGTTGTCATGTGAAATAGGATTCGAATGTGAGTGGGTATTTGACTGATATACTGATACATGGTTATTCAGTTTTTCCTAAAACTTAATCCTATTTAATTTGATTTCTAATTGTTGTTTCAGTTATCAATTATTCCCACATAATTGTTAGCTCATGGTAGATTGATTTACTTGTTGGAATAGGTTGTTTGAATTGAGAATGGAACATTGACATTGAGTTGGGCTTTCAATGTGTATCGACTGATACATTGTTTTCCACAAACCAAATTGATTTTATTTCCTTTTAACTGTCAATTCCTGTTTTATCCCAGTTTCAAACTGGATTTTGGAATGATCTATTGAACTGTTAATTCCCCATACATTGTATTGTTTTGTTTCATTGTTGAATGTGGATTGGGTTATCTTTCCTGTCAACCGTTTAAAAGGTAAACTGTCAATTAAATTGACTTGAAACCTGAGATATGTTTCCCTATTGAACTGTCACATGATCCCATAGCTGAGAATTGGATTGAATCCCTTCCAAATATCTGAGTATTGATTCGTTTTCCTTAACTGATTGATTCATTCTATTCACTGTCAATGTGTTTCCAGTTTGTCACTACACTGATTTCTTCCTATGCCACTGTTTCCAGGTTTACCATTCACTGTTTTTCCATGTTAACTTACTGTTTTCATATCACTACATTGATTTCTTTCCTTTGACACATGAACACAATGTACACTACACTGTTTACTGTACATTGTTTGTTTCCTATCCCTGTTCACTCACTGTTTTCCATTTTCCTGTTTACACACACATTCCCAATTACCCTCACACACACACACAAGTTTATATCAATGTAACACTCTCATGTCTCACTAACACTACACACATGTCCTTATCATCCTCACTCTCACACACACACACCCTCCTATTGACACTTTGTCACACATACTATGATCTCACAATCTCATGTGACACTCTCATGTCACTTCACACACACACACGCATGTACACAATCACATTCCCTTTTTCTTATTCTCTATGTATATGTATATATACACATGTATATATATATATATATATATATATATATATATATATATATATATATATATATGTATGTATGTGAGATTCACATATTCATGAATCCTATATATATTTGAGTGTACTATATTATATTATATATGTATTGATATGTTAATATGTGATGTGTGGGTTGGCTAGGGCATGATATAGCCTATAGCCTAGGGCTCATGGCCTATGGGTGTGTCTGGTTGCCTAGTGAGTGTCTAGTTAGACTTGTATAACCTTGTTTAGACCTAGAATAGACTAGTTAGACTATTATAGACTTGTTTGACTTAGGTTTGACCTAGTTTGACTTCTAGGGTTGACCAGAGTTGACCAAGAGTTGACTTTGGTCTAGATTGACCTAGATTCATTTAGAATGTATTGAATTGCATCTTATTATCATTTTAGACTTATAGTGACTTATACTGTTCTATAGGAGACAGACACCACTCCTCGGACAGTAGATATTCTTCAGATACTCAGGATACAGGCGAGTACATTCTCTGATCATTTCATATCATGCTTAGGAGTATATTTTCTGCTTTAGATTACTTTACATGATGCTGACACGTTGGAAACACGGATTAGTACTATATGGATCGTGTCGTGCGATGTTATCCCCTTAGCGGATACATCGGGTATTTCGTGTTCGTGTACTTTATCATGAGCATCGTGTACTCCTTGTGTTCGTGCTTGTCGTGTGCAAATCGTGTATACTCATGTGCTCACATGATCTTCGTGTGCGACTATACTTCGTGTACGATAAAATAACTTGGCTAGATCCTTGTGTATTGATTGGGGCGGGGGAGTAGAAGTGGTTATGTAATCAATCCAGTAGATTACTCGTGTGCAACCTCTTTAGATTACTCGTGTGCAACATCGTGCTGTTTACATAACCATCTTGTGCTCTGAATCACTAGTCACTGATAGTTCTCTATATATTGTAGCTATTTACTTACAGTCTCTCTTTTTACATCATGTTGTTCTTCAGTTTCCTGTATCTTACTCTCTAGCATGTTTATATTTCCTAACCTGTTATGATTTTGTTGAGATGTACTGTGCTCGCTCCTGTTCTGACTGGACATGTTGAAAATATTACAGAGGACGAGGCTGAGGCGTTCTGCCCTACTTATTACGTGCGACCCTAGACGATTGCTGTGACTTGGACCAGCAGGAGGACCCACTAGCAGTTGATGACACTTCCCTAGATTAGGATGTCTTTATTATCTTTTCTGGATTACTGTATTGAGATTCTGAGATGTTATTTGGGATATGTACTTATTTAGACACTTAGACTTATCTGGATTGTATTCTCTATGGATTTCATTCTGTTCTATTTATCTATCTTTTATCATGCTCTACCTTAGATGTGATTGAGATTGTATTGCTATGTCACCTCCATTCGGAGTGTATATACTGTATATGTACCTTTATATTGTTAGATGTTGACCTAGGACAGCGTTCTACCGCCGACACTGCGGCGTAGGCTGGACGTACCCACGTCTCGTGCCCTTACTCTAGGGTGCGGGTCGTGACAATGTCCAAAATTGGATTCCGGTAGGCTATGCACAAATTTGCCCGTTGGATCGGGTCGCGGGCCCGCCAAAATAGTGTTCCCGTCGACCTTCTCAGAATCGGACCAAATTTGGCACACAAGACCAAAAAAATGACACGGTCTTGATGGCGTAAGTTTCGTCTTAATATGACGAACGTGCATGAAGTTATTGGCTAGTTTGCAAAGGAGCCGATATGGGATATCTTAACGGATACGCCTCGATTTCGTCGTGCACGCACAATGAAATTAAGTTCCGTCGAATCCCACACGTCGACAACATCCATACGCGTCTTTCGATGCTCATGAGTTACGACTATGTCGCCCGGTTTGTCGGGACGTATGTCGTATCTTTTACGTCTCGCACCCGGTATAGGGGCACGAGTGCATAACAGTGTCCAGCCTACGCCGCAGAATCGACGGTAGAACGCTGTTCTAGGTCGCTAACTAATAACTCATGCAATGATATAATGTACCTATCATAGATCTCAACTCCGAATGAAGGACAAGTATAAGATATGGTAATACTCAATCACAGTCTAAGCATGATAAGATATCAAAGAAGTCTAAATAACTATAAGACTCCACAAACAACAACTAATAATAATATTCAAACAAAACTTAAATATAATGTCAAAATCTTCACTTATTACAATTTGAGTTCAAAACAGAAATCTAGAACAAGTCCTCTAAACTAGTCTCCTGGTCACTCCTGAAAATTTGGACTCAAGGTGGCTATTCCCTCCTCAGATCCATAGCAGGTAGGGCACGTATCCTCAGGACAAACATCTAAAAAATATATCCAGTCAGGATGGAACGAGCACACCTCATCTAACAATTTCAAGTAAGTGACAAAGACTATAAAGCAGTTATAGACAGTTATATTGATGAATCATGAAAGTTTGAGACATGTAATGAAGTAGGACAACAGTCAACAAGGAATGTCAATATAGAGAATATGAGAGCATGTCAATGAAACTGAAAATAGAGACAGCTAACTAGAATAATATGATACGAGTCTAATCTGTAAAACATGAGACAACGTGATTCTAGTACACGACATTAGTCTAGTGTGTTTTGAGATTCTGTTCTTATCATGAAAATGATTAGCGAGTAAATACGACACATCGTATACTTAGCAAGCGTACGATGGCTATCTTTCTTGTTTAGATGAGTAAATACGGCACATCGCACGTTCGGCCAAGCGACGACGGCTATCTTTCTTGTAATACAGTACATCGCACGCTCGGCCAAGCGGCGATGGCTATCTTTCTTGTAAGGTGGTTCTTATTGAATACGGCACGTTGCATACCGGGCCTAGCAGTGACGGCCATCTTGCTTGTAGTGATGATTCTTGTATGATTTGAACATTTAGTGCTTGTAGGTGTTTCGAGTAGATGGTTCTTGTGAGTGGTTCGAGTAATAGAGGCTAGACGAGTCAAAATACATGTATTGCGAGTGAGTGAATCCAGAATACTAATACGTGTTGTGACAGAGAATCAAATAGAACTATACTAGAACTGAATCACAGTAATCATCAAATAAATGAAAGAACTATCAGAGAATGTACTCGCCTGTCGTCCAGAGCAATGAATGAGGATCGATGCCCAAAGTAGTGTCACACAAACCTATTTATGAGGTATACATGGTTACTTGATATTTTAGAATAAACTGTGAATCTACATGCACTTATTTCATGATTCTAGGCCTTTCTAGGTCAAAAGTCAAACTTGGACACACTGGGTCAAACTTAAGCTATTAGGTCAAACCTTGGTCAACTTGGCTTAAATCTAAAGTTTTGTTAGAAGTCTAGTTAGTGATAAGCTAATGAGATACATTCCATACTAAATCTTAGATTTCACTTGTCCCCTAGAGCAATGTCATAATACCAAACTCAACTCTACATTAAGCCACCATTTCCCATAAACATCTACTATATATACCTCTCATTAAAACCATATAGCACATTTCCTAAAACTCTTACCAACCTCTCATATGCATAAATATAAATATAGAGTATACTAGAGGATTTATATCTATATAAGGTGGCCTATACATATTGGTTGACTCCTAAAGGCTGCCTAAGGTTATGCCAAAAACTGGTATAAAATTGAGGGTTATAGGTGATGAGTGGACTGCTAAGGGGATGGGTAGACAAAACTCACTACATAACCTTACTATATATGTAGGCCACTACCTACATTCTAGGACAGGACTAATATAATAGGTAAGCCCCTATTGATCGAGTTATGTTACCAAGGACTCATATATCTAATTATGTATTTGCATTACATGTGAACCTAACTGGTATCTATATGTATACATATATGCACACAAGTTTACCTGTAGGTATAAATGGGACAGGTACCATCCTAAGGGTATCAGGTCATATGGTTCACTGGACATTGGCCTCTTCTCTATATCCAGCTGATACATAATGGAAACACCTATATCTGATACTCTACATTAGTGTATCCTCACATCTCTCAAGGAAAGGCCAAGCTAACCCCACATTTGTCCATGGCTAAACCCCAAGCCAAGTGCCAAATCGAGCCACCTCTACTGTTCTGATACTTAAGCATCTATGTGATACTCTATATTACTAATACACTCATCTTCTCACACTCCCTTAGCCACACATATAATTTACTCACTCAAGACACTCACTAACCAAGCACAGGCCACTGTCACCCTACAATGCAGTGCAACTCAAAGCCAAACCACACTCCATAGGTACTGCGCCACTGCAGCTGTGCCCCATATCCTCAACTCTCCTCACTGAACAGAACACCCACACCACTCAATACATATACTGAACCTCCTCTCACATATACAGACACGATAAGGATACAAACATCACATAATATACATAGACACACATAATCAAGCCTCCCCATAACCTCAAATCATCCCTATTAGTAAACAAAGAAGTTTTCTACATGTTTGATACAATTGGATAATCAAGGACTGACAATGAGGCTAACTCAGGTCTATATTAACCGATACCCAAAAGAAATGATCAAGGTCTGAACAAATGAATGCACGGGATTGATCCAAAGGGCAGAACCATACTTATACTGTACAATAATGACTGAACAACTTTCAAATATATAGGCAAAAATTAAGTGGTTTGATGGAATGTAGGATATACTATGTGTACAGTAAAATGTGAATGTGCAGTTAGCTCATCTAATTGCAGTATTGATTAGTGTATGAAGGGAAATGCAAGATATGATGTAGTGAAATGGATTTGTGAATGAAATTTGCAAATGCAAAGGAGCATAGTGCAGTGTATATACAAGTATGAAGTAGGGATGCAAGTGTTCAGGTAGCAAGAGGGAAATGCAGCAGGTAAATAGACAATTACAGGCAATGTACAACATGCTAATGAATGTGCAAGTGAGTATGGAGTGTCAAGTGAGTGTCAATGCATGTGCAAGTGTCAAAGGGTGTGCAAGGAGTGAAATCTATAGGAGTGGTGTCAAAAGAAAATAGAGCAGTGTGTGCAGCATGTCTCGACCGCACAGAATAGAGTTTGTGGGATCTGCCATGGCTAGAATAGGCCATGGCTCGAAGCCCAACACCCAAGTCTACCTGTCAGTCACCTAGCCAACCCAAATCAGTGGCTAGGTAATGAAAATAAGGTGTGTCGAGGGAGAACAATGACCCTAGCAGCAGGGCATACACTGTTCATAGTGTAATTCCTGGCCGGGTGTCCCCGTGTCCAAAAACAATTATCAAATCACCTCGAAATCACCCCAGTCCAATACCTATGTATTATGCAGGTAATTAGCATCCCAAATATACAATTATATCATAAATTAGAGATCAAAACCTCCTATGGGACATTTCGTCGAACACTTGAGATACTTATCCGATACTCTTGCAATACGTACCCCAAATGGATTCAAAATCGAACCAAACTTAACCTAATGCTAGGGGGACCCTAAATGAATGCATCTATGGAAAGAAAATAGAAATTAGAGGAGGTTTAGATGTTCTTACCAATTGGGAGTTGGAATCCCAATGTAAATCCTAGAATAGATCTCCCACCAAGCTCTAATGGCCAAATTGCTCCAAATCCATCCTAGCTAGCCAATAGAGGCCTCCTCTTTTCAAGAGGAAGAGTTTGCAATTGGTTTGGATGATTTGGAGTTGATTTGAGGAATGGAGGCAAATTTGGGGAAGAACACAAACTAGGGTTAGGGTTATAATGAAAGAGGGGAAGAGGAGGCTATGTAGGTGTTAAATAGGAAGGGAAAGGGTGTCTTGGCCGACCAAGGGTGTGGGCTAGGATTTGGGTTTGGTGAAAATGGCTAAAAGACTTCCTAAAATATCAATTTAAGGCCCATAAAGGGAAAGGCACAAAGTGGCTAATGTTTTAAATCACTAAATGGATTCTAAGTGTTAATCTAGCTAGATTAGAGCTTCACTTAAGTTATCTAATCTCTCTACTAAGTTTTTATGGTCATGGTCATTGTCTAATCAATATAGTTCTAAGGTTTCACTTAACAAGACACTAATACAATTCATCAACTTAAATAATAAATCAAAAAATTTACCAATTATCCAAATACCCTTACTCCAGAATGTGGTGGTGACAATATCGGGAAGTTTTTCTAAAATTTCTATATTTTAAAAATGGTTTTTCCTCAAAATTGGGCAACCGATTTATCGGCACACAGTCGCCAAAATTGACTTCTGCAAAATGGGTTTGGTTGCCCTATATTTTGTCTAAAAGTGTGTTCAAATAGTTTGTGAAAATTCTACACATTTAGCCTTAAATTTGCCTTCCAATATTGGTGTTAGGCTGTCCTATCTGCTATTTGTGAAACAGTTTCTCGCTGGTTTTTACATAAAAGTTTTTGGTCGATTGCTCGTCTTTTTCTAAACCTACTTGTTGGGATATCGAGGGGGTCATGTAGGCTTCCTATAGAATCAAATAAATTCGAATATGATTGATCGTAGAAGGAGAGAAGCGGTTGGGAAGAGGGGTACCTCACGGTTTGCTGTGACAGAGCAGTGCTCTGTTACTGTCGGTTTTGGGTGGCGCGGTGGTGCTGCAGTGGTCGACAGTGGCGCACAGGCGACCGGGAAGGGGCACAACGACGTCTAGAAGGCTTCGGGTTGAAGGGAGGAAGTCTCAAAGAAATTTCGATAGGGTTTTCCTTTCCAAAAGTTTCGGCAGGGGCCTTTATTCATGCGAGTTCCGAATTAAATTCAATTTTTAAATCGAATTTTTGGCTTCAGATTGGTGCAAATCTAACCGAGATTAGGAAGTCAGATTTGCTACAAACCTATGGGAGATTTGATTCAAACTAAAATTTGGATTTTAAAATCCTCTGCAATCTATTCCTCTCATCCTTTTCTATCTATTCTATTGTCGGCCCTTCACAATTACTGTTCCCGCTGGGAACAATAATGTGTGGGTTTTTTTGTTTGTTTATATATATATATATATATATATATATATATATATATATATATATATATATATATATATATATATATATAAGAAATTCTAAAAAAAATCCATTAAAATGTCCAAAATCCTAGAAATAAAAAATAAGTTTATATACAACTAAAAATATATATTTTTGTATAATTACACATTCATAAATATAAGGGGACATAAGTTACTGGAAATTTATTTATTAAAGAAAATTTTCAAAAAGATTTCTAATGGTAAATCTAAAACAAAATTATAAATTCTAAGTAGCTATTAATTATTTTTGTGAAAAAGAATAATTTTCTCATTCCCTCATGTCATATAAAATATTTATTTTATAAAGTATTCGACATACATCATAAGCTTCATTAACCAAATCTAAATTTTCTTATAAAAAAACAAATTTAGAATTTTTTTTCCTAATAATAGAACAAAATAATAATAATAAATTTGAAATCCGAGGGGGTTTACAGGTTTTCTGTCATATGACACATGGGTTTTCTATCACAGCAAGTCTATATGCTCCTAGAATTTCTAGACCTAGTTTTATGGTTTCCAACTTGCAGAATTCAAAGTTAAGTCCCAATTGAGGGGCACGCATATAAATCATATAAAAACCATAAATATATAATTTATACAATATTTATGTTCAGTTTAATCTCTGGAATCCAGATTTGGAATTTTAGAAATAATTATGGTTATGTCTATACTATGTCAACTAGTCTTGTCCGAAATATTACCGAATCATTGCTATGACTTATATCTATGAAATATCATATAAAAACATATTTAAATCTGCCTATAACTTAGAAAATAATATCATATTTATATACCAAAATCAGCCCCTATTTATGAGCCAATGTACGCCATAAATTCAACCATAAACCTAGTCTAATGGCCCATATTTTTAGGGTTCATATTTGACATAGAAGTACCATAAACCTATGATAGAAATACTTTAGTTATAGATTTTAAATACATAAATATTCAGATTTAATGTTTGTTAACAAACACATAAACTATTCCAAAAAAACTAGCAAAATATGTGTTACCATAATTTCTAATCTTCCACCAATCTAACATACAACCTAGTATGGGTTTCTATCAACACATATGGTTCTAACATGGGGAAAATATGGTTTTGAAGATGTTGGGTTCACATGAGTCTAAAATTAGTTATGAGATATTTAATTTACAAGGTACAGATTACGGTCCGGTAGATCCATAATTATCTATAATTTTATCATTTAAACAGAATAATAAAATAACTAATTAATTTTTGAAAAATGTATATGTTGTAGCCTCATTTTACCTTTCCAAAACATCAAACAGACTACAAAAATGAGTTTGAGATCTCCTAAAATCTCGAAAACAATGAGACATTATCGTATTTTGGACAACTTATACTAAAATAATATTATAGAAATTGTTTGAAGGGATGCTAGATATCGTAGAATAGTATTTTTCTTCTCATCATATCATCATATGGCAAGGGCCATATATATAGGGATAAGGGGCAACCCAAGAGTCAAGAGTTACATAACCCAAGGGTCATGAGTTACATGATCCCAAGGGTCATGTGTAACTCATGACATAATGGTGAATAGTAAGGGTTTCACAACACTCCCCCTTATTCATCCATTTTCTTGGATCCACTTATGAAATACTTCAGAATTCAATAAGCTAATGGGGTGGATACTGCTGGATCCAGAGTAAACTTGGTTTGCCTCATTAAAAACCTTGGCTGTGAAAAACCCAGTGGGAAAAACCATCAGTCCTAAGGAAAAAGAGTACAATCCTATAGTTTTACTCCCCCTGATCTATACAAGCTTCAGGCTTGCAGGTCTTTTAGTTGCCTCATCCCTATTCCTCTTACAAGCTTTACAAAAGTACATCGTGACAGTGTTTTGGTAAACAAATCTGCTAAGTTATTACAAGATTGAATTTGTTGTATTTTGACTTGTTCCTTCTCTTGAAGGTCGTGCGTCCAGAAGAATTTGGGGGATATGTGCTTCGTCTTGTCACTCTTTATGTATCCTTTCTGAAGTTGAGCTACGCATGCTGCATTATCTTCAAAAAGGGTAGTAGGCTCAAGTTCACCAGTCTTCAGGCTAGTAGATGCCAAAATGTGCTGAATGACGGAGCGAAGCCAAACACACTCCTTGCTTGTTTCATGGATTGCCAGGAGTTCAGAATGGTTGGATGAGATAGCCACACTGGTCTGTTTGACGGACCTCCAGGAGATAGCCGTACCACCGAAAGTAAACACAAATCCAGTTTGTGATTTCTCTGTGTGGGGATCTGATCTATAACCTGCATCTGAATAACCAAGTAAAGTGGAAGACCCACTATTCGGATAATATAGTCCTAGGTCTATAGACCCTTGGAGGTAGCGCAGAAGATGCTTCACTCCATTCTAGTGACGCTTTGTGGGTGCTGCACCGTATCTGGCTAATAAGTTAACTGAAAACGCTATATCAGGATGCGTACAGTTAGCTATATAGAGTAGTGCCCCAATGGCACTTAGGTAAGGTACTTCAGGACCTAATAATTCCTCCCCCTCTTCCAATGGACGGAAAGGGTCCTTCTTTACGTCCAATGATCGAACGACCATTGGGATGGCATTTATCCATGTGGAATTGTTTAAGTAATCTTCGTGTATATGTAGATTGGTGTAACAGGATACCACCCTTTAGGTGTTCGATCTGTAAGCCAAGACAATACTTTGTTTTTCCTAGGTCTTTCATTTCAAAAGTTGTCTTAAGGCTTTCAGATATCTCAGTGATCTCTGCAGGAGATCCAATGAGATTTAAATCGTCGACATAAACGACGACTATAACAAATCATGTTCCTGATCTTTTTATAAAGATACATGGGCAGACTTTATCATTAGTAAATCCTTGCGTAGCAAGAAACTCACTTAGTCTGTTATACCATATTTTTCCTGATTGTTTAAGACCGTACAATGATCTTTGTAACCTTACAGAATAGGTGTCCCGAGGTCTATATGTTTTCTCTGGTGAAATTTTATATCCTTCAGGGAGTTTCATATAGATATCTTTATCTATATTGCCATAAAAATATGCAGTCACAACGTCCATGAGTTGCATTTCTAGGCTTTTCACAGAAGAGAGGCTGATCAAGAATCTGAAGGTATTCCCATCCATGACCGAAGAATATATTTCTCCATAATCTATTCTCGGTTTCTGGGAGAAACCTTGTGCTACAAGGCGTGCTTTGTAGCGCACAACTATGTTGTGTTCATTTCTTTTTCTTGTGAAGATCCATTTATATCCCACAGGTTTTACACCTTTAGGTGTTTGGACTACTGGTCCAAAGACTTCGCGTTTCAAGAGTGAGTCCAGCTCTACTCCTATTGCCTCGTTCCACTTTGGCCAATCGCCTCTGCGTTTACATTCCGCTAGAGACCGTGGATCGATGTCATCGTCATTTTCAGTGACGTGAACGGCAATATTGAACGAAAAATCGTCGTCGACGACTGTGCTTTTTTTGTTCAGTACCTCTCCAGTACGTACATAATTTAATGATATTTCTCCTGTTTGTTCCTCTTCAGGGGAAACTAGGAGGGGAGAGGTAGCTGATCTGAGCTCAGCATCCTGTGTTGGGATCTTCTTAATTTCTCCAGGATTTTTTCTTTTACGAGGGACTTTGTCTCTCGAACCTGGTGGGCGTCCTCTTTTTAATTGAGGTATTGCCATTTCTGCTGCCGACGGATTGCATCCATCTTTGGGGATGTCAATCCTAGCTGGCGTGTTGGCAGCATGGACGTATGATCTGACAATCTTCTGGTTGTCAGTAAATGTATCCGGAAGTAGATGTACAGTGTTCTGAAGATGTAATATCTTCAAGATCTCATCTTTGTAGAGCCCTAGAGGGGGGGGTGAATAGGGCAATTAAAAATAAACTATAACAAAAGATGCAATAAAGAGTAAATAGTAGAAAGATCAAACGCAAACGCAAGGATGTATCCTGGTATCCTCTTTTGAGGCAATCCAGTCCCGGAACTCTCTCCGGCTTTAATCCACTATTATGCAAATAGTACACACGAGTTTGGATCCGAAGAACTCGCCAACTTCAACACGAGTTTGGATCCGAAGACTCGCCAACTTCTACACACGAGTTTTCTTACGAAGGCTCGCCAACTTCAAACAAAAGAGAATGAGAACTTGCTGATCTTCTAACACGTGAAGATCGAAATGTACAACTCTTTAATACTCTAGCACTTTGGGAGAGGATGACAATAAAAAGCTTTGAGAGAGTATTAATGGTGGAGCTCTTGGTTGTTGGAAAATTTATGGAAGAGTTGGTAAGAAAGCTCAAGAGAGAGAGAGAGCTTCCTTTTATAAGAAAACCAAGAGTGGGTGGCATTTAATGCTTCTGAGTGAACGCAGACCGGCATGCCGTCGGTATGCCGCGGCATACCGCCGGTATGCCGACCAAATAGTAACGGTCATATTTATGACCGTTCAAAGCATTAAATGCGGCCATTAATGCATGTCAGACCAAATCGAAAAGCAGATTATTCGAAATTCGGTATACCGCCGGTATGCCGACTAAAGTCACAGAAAGTTTTAGAGCTATAAGAAACGGCATGCCGCCGGTATGCCGTAGCGTACCGTCGGTATGCCGACAATAAATCACAGCATCTATTGTGTTGCTAGGAAACGGCATGCCGCCGGTATGCCGCAGCATGCCGTCGGTATGCCGACATTTCGAGACAGCAACTTTCTGGACACAGAAAGCGGTATGCCGCCGGTATGCCGAAGCATGCCGTCGGTATGCCGCTTATTGTCACAGAAACTTTTCTGGACACGAAAACGGTATACCGCCGGTATGCCGTAGCATGCCGTCGGTATGCCGCTTTTTGTCACAGAAACTTTTCTGGACACAAGAACGGTATACCGCCGGTATGCCGGAGCATACCGCCGGTATGCCGCTCTGAATTACTTGATTTTCGATTTGTGCTTTTAAGTTATCATCCATCCTTTAGTGTTTTACAGAAATACCTAGACCAGTACAGACACGAAGACTCTAAGCAGGAAGACGCCGACTATATGTAGGGAACGCCGGTAACTGCTACGGTCTTCAAGGACGAAGGAGGAAGCTCTTGAAGTGAATAACTCCATGTAGTACATCTTCTGAGAATCTGAAGAACAGAAAACTAAACTACGAAGATGCTGTTTAATTACTCAAAATAAAATGTGCCAACAAACTCCCCCATTTTGATAATTGACAAAATAGAGAGATAGCATCTTCAGGGAGTAGCTCCCCCGTAGGTAGACAGCTCCCCCTCAATATGATTTCTCCCCCTTTGTCACTTAGTCAAAGATGGGGATAACTAAAGGAGACAGTGCATTAAAAGAAAAAAAAAACGAGAGTATAGATAAAAGCATGCAGGAATATATTGAAGTAAGAACGATAATACATGCTTGACCCATACATAGCAATAAGATAAAAGACTCTCCATCATGAGAGTCGGACAACAAAGACAATCATAGATAATGTCCCCGAAGGACAGCAAACACTGAAAACAACCATAAACCGGTCCCCGAAGGACCACTAAAGACAACAAACAGAAAACACAAAAAAAAGAACCATTAAAACACCATAACCATCACCAAAGGAAACCCATCCCTAATCCTCTGCCGGATCATCATCACCATCATCATCCTGAGCCTGCTGCAGGGCGCCAAAGGGATCAATGCCGTCCGGGTACATAAACCCATAGGCATTGGGGTCAGAGAAACGCGGGGCCGTGTACATGGGATCCTGAAGATTAAGATCCAGAAAGGCATCCCGGTCTTGCAAAGTGCGCTGGATGAAGTAGCCCTGATCGTGGAAGCGAGACTGGATGAGGGCGCCAAGTCCACGAGTGTGGGTCCGCATCTGCTCCTCCGCCTGGGCCATCCTTAGATCAAAGTGGTGCTGAGTAAGAGGCATATAGCGGCCCGTAGATGGAGGGGTAGATGCAGGGGCAGCAGGAGTGGAACCCGGTTGCTCTTGGGAAGAGGAAGCACGGGAAGAAGAGGCGCCAGCTAGGGTACGGGAAACAGCAAGAAATGAGGGGACCCCATCCGAGGAGCAGAGAGACAAGTCAACTTGTTTGGCCTCCATAAGCAAGGTGATGAAGGAGCCATAGTAGAGGTTCTGCTTCCCGGAAGGCAAGGTACGCCGGAATTGCAAAAGCAGAGTCTTTGGGAAGGAAAAACGCTTCCGGGCATAGAGATGATACATGAGGACAAGAGCATCACCGGTGATTGCGTCATAGTTCCCGCCCTTTGGGAACAGAGTGTGGCACACGATACGATGGAGCTCGTAGTAGAATGGCTCCAGCTGGGCTGAGAGGGCCGGAATGGCAGGAGGGTTGGGACCCTTACAGATGATACGGCAGAAGTCGTCGAAAGGAGACGCCGCCGATGAGGTGAGAGCACCCAAAAGAGGTAACGCATCCCCTCTGTCCGGGACACCCAAGATGGCCCCCACTTCCTTGGATGTGAGACGGAAGTGGCGGTCATTGACCATGGATTGGATGGCGGTAGGGTCGTCGTCATCCCCTCGCATGTTGCAGTAGAAAAGGCGGACAGCAGCAGAGTAGACAGGAATTTGCCGCCGAAGAAGGGAGGAGAGACCGGCATCGTCAAACAACGGGACGTGACCGGGGAAGAGATTCCAGTTGATAGCCCGTCCTTTGAACACGTTCTGGTTGACGAAGTGCTGGAACCAAAGCTCAGCCGCCAAAGCGTTGGAGAAAACGCGTTGGTCAAAGCCGGAGGGTAGCGCCACCGGGACGAAAGGGTTGAAAGAGGAGGAAGAGGATCGGGGGCGCTTAGGGTTGGCCATGAAGAAGGATTTTGGGCTTTGGTGTGAGAGGAAGAAGTAGTAGAGAGGAGAAGGAAGAAGGAGGGTTTTTAAAGAAGAGGGGGAATATGAAGAGTTGAGTTTGAAAAGGTTGGGGAGGAGGGAACGGTTAAAGAGGAAGGGTGATGGGGTAGTTGAAAGGGTGATGGGGTGAATTGATGTGTGGAGTAAAAGGAGGAGAGAAAAGAGGAAAGGTGATAAGAAGGGTAATTAATAGGAGGGGAGTTGAGGAGATGGGTAATTAATGAGGGATTTGATGGATTAAAGAAAGGATGGAAGGAATAAAGGAGGAGAGATAAAATAGTGGGCCCGCAACTTAGTTCAGGAATTATTTCCGCCGTCATCCGGCATGCCGACGGAATGCCGACGTATACCGACGGTATGCCGAAAAGCGAACAGAACATAATTCTGTTTCGAAAAACGGCATGCCGGCGGTATGCCGACGTATACCGACGGTATGCCGAAAACGAGACAAAACCTAATTCTGCTTCGAAAAACGGCATGCCGCCGGTATACCGTAGTAT
Source organism: Iris pallida (assembly GCA_029216955.1). Classification (NCBI taxonomy): domain Eukaryota; kingdom Viridiplantae; phylum Streptophyta; class Magnoliopsida; order Asparagales; family Iridaceae; genus Iris; species Iris pallida. Next base: position 740,875 of record JANAVB010039219.1, read on the forward strand.
ACCGTCGGTGTGCCGGACAAAAGAGACTATGGATCAAAGGATAAAATGCCCAATTCACGGCAAAGGAAAGAGAAGCGATCCTCCGGGAGGGGCTTAGTGAAGATGTCGGCTAATTGATAGGTAGTATCAATAAATTCAAGATGGATATCTCCTTTTTGTTGATGGTCACGAAGAAAATGGTGTCTAATTTCAATGTGCTTCGTGCGTGAGTGACAAATCGGATTTTTCGTGAGATTGATAGAGCTAGTGTTATCACATTTAATAGGGGTGCAAGAATGAGAAATACCATAATCTAAAAGTGTTTGTGACATCCAAAGAATTTGTGCACAACAACAACCAGCCGCAATATACTCTGCCTCAGTGGTTGAGAGAGCGACAGAGTTTTGCTTCTTACTAAACCACGATACCAAGGACTTCCCGAGGAATTGACATGTGCCACTAGTGCTTTTTCGGTCAATCTTGCATCCGGCAAAATCCGTATCCGAAAAACCGTGAAGCTCAAAGGATGAGGATTTCGGATACCAAAGACCCATGTTAATGGTGCCTTTGAGATAACGAAAAATGCGCTTGACGGCACTCAAATGTGATTCCTTTGGATTGGCTTGATATCGTGCACACAAACAAACACTAAACATGATATCCGGACGGCTAGCAGTTAAATAAAGTAAGCTACCGATCATACCTCTATACTTACGAATGTCGACCGATGTGCCATCTTCATCATTGTCAAGCTTGGTCGTTGTAGCCATAGGGGTCCTCATTGATTTGGATGATTCAAGGTCGAAACGCTTGAGGAGATCCCTTGTATATTTTGCTTGATTGATGAAGGTTCCTTTAGGTCCTTGTTTGATTTGGAGCCCCAAAAAGAAGGAGAGTTCACCCATCATACTCATTTCAAACTCTTCCTGCATAACTTTGGCAAATTCTACACAAAGTGTGTTGTTAGTAGAACCAAAAATGATATCATCAACATAAATTTGAACCAATAAGAGAGTCCCATCATGGGATTTAATAAAAAGTGTGGTGTCAACTTTTCCCTTTGAAAAATTGTGAGAAACAAGAAAAGAGCTAAGACGCTCATACCAAGCACGTGGAGCTTGTTTGAGGCCATAAAGGGCTTTATGGAGTTTGAAAACGTGGTTAGGAAATTGAAAATCTTCAAAATCGGGAGGTTGTTTAACATAAACTTCCTCCTTAATAATACCATTAAGAAAAGCACTCTTAACATCCATTTGAAATAGCTTAAAGTCATTAAAACAAGCAAAGGCACAAAGCATACGAATGGATTCAAGACGTGCAACCGGAGCATAGGTTTCGTCGTAGTCAATGCCTTCCTCTTGGTTATAGCCTTGAGCAACCAATCGGGCTTTGTTACGAGTCACTAACCCATCTTCATTTAGCTTGTTGCGAAACACCCATTTAGTTCCAATAATGGGATGATTGCTAGGTTTTGGAACAAGTTCCCAAACCTTGCTTCGCTCAAATTGATTAAGCTCCTCTTGCATAGCTATCATCCAAAATTCGTCAAGAAAAGCATCATTAACATTTTTAGGCTCTATTTGAGAGATGAAAGCCACATTGGCACAAAGATCACGAGTGGCGGATCTTGTGCTAACACTTGAGGAAGGATCCCCAATGATGAGCTCCTTAGGGTGATTGGTGACGAATCTCCATTCTCTTGGGAGATCCTTTGGAGGAGGCTCGAGAGGAGGAGACTCTTTTGATGGGGTCACAACTTCATTGTGAGATGAAGAAGGACGATCCTCAATAGAGGAGTTCTCCAATCCAAACGAGATGTCATCAATATCCTCGGAGGAGGAGAATGTAGAAGAGTTGAGTTCATTAAAAGAGACATTGATTGACTCTTCGACAACAAGACTTCTTTTATTAAAAACACGAAAACCTTTGCTATGAGTAGAGTATCCAAGGAATATTCCTTCATAGGCTTTTTCTTCAAACTTGCCTAGGTTATCTTGGTATTCAAAAAAAACAATTACAACCAAAAACCTTGAAATATTCAATAGAAGGAATTTTGTTAAACCAAAGCTCATAAGGGGTCTTCTTAGTAATAGGTCTAATTAAGACCCTATTAATAACATGACATGCCGTATTAACGGCTTCCGCCCAAAAATATTGAGGAGCTTATATTGGTTTAACATGACCCGGGCCATATCGCCAAGGGTTCTATTCTTTCTCTCCACAACACCATTTTGTTGAGGAGTACGGGGACAAGCAAAGTCATGTCCAAAACCATCTTTTCACAAAATCTTTTGAAATCAACATTATCAAATTCACCTCCATGATCACTCCTAATTTTGTTAATAGAAAAACCTTTCTCATTTTGAACACGTTTACAAAAAGCAACAAATTCACGAAAAGTATCACTTTTGCAAGCAAGAAAAAATAACCCAAGTAAATTTCGAAAAATCATCAACTAAAACAAAGGCATAAAGTTTGCCTCCAAGGCTAGCTACTCTACTAGGCCCGAAAAGATCCTATGAATAAGTTGAAGGGGTCTAGTGGTACTCACAGAGTTGATGGATTTGAAAGATGACTTGGTCAACTTACTTTTCTCGCATTCTTCACATACCATATCCCTCTTGAAAGGGATACTAGGAAGTCCTCGTACAAGCTTTTTGGAGGCGAGGCGAGAGATGGTATCCATGTTAGCGTGTCCAAGCCTCATGTGCCAAAGCCAACTCTCATCGTTCTTTGCAACTAGGCACTTGTCATTGTTAGTACCTTCAACAAGATAAAGAACATAAATATTGTTTTCTCTAATGCCTTCATACACAATAGTTCCATTGGAGCTATCGGTAATGTAGCATTTGAGTTTAACAAACTTGATATCATAGCCATTATCGGTGAGATGGCTAATACTAAGGAGGTTATGCTTAAGATTAGTAACAAGACATACATTATTAATACAAGGATAAGGAGGAGAACCGATATTACCATTTCCAATAAATAACCTTTTAGATTGTTACCGAAGGAGACATGTCCTTCCTTCTTCATCGATAGCGTTGTAAAAAGTGAAGCATCACCGGTCATGTGCCGTGAACAACCGCTATCGAGAATCCACTTGCTTCTAGCATGAGAAGGATTCGTCACCTACAACATAAGTTGAAGATGAACATTTTGGTACCCATGATCTTATGGGTCCTTGAGTGTTAGTCTTAGGAACCCATTTAAGAACTCTCATGTCAACTTGTTTTCTTGTATAACAAAAATTAGAAGTATGACCAAGCAAACCACAATAATTGCACATTAAGGAAGATCTAAAAGAAGAAGTGTGAGTGTTGTGCATATGTGAGTCTCTAGTGTGAGATGTTCTACCATGAGTGTTATGATGATAGAAAAATGCATGATGAGGAGTTTCTTTTTAAAAAGGTCCTTTTCTAGTGTTAGAAGAGGAGTTGTGTGTAGTGTTCATGTAATGGTTATGCCTAGCATGATGTGGTGGGGGTGTCTAGGAGCATGCATGTGAGTGGAATTCTATTACTAAAATTCTTACTCCGTGTAAGAAGATCATTATACTTAATAGAAGTGGAATATTCTCTTCTATTAGCATCTTGACATTTGCGCATGGCAAATTCATAAGAGCTTCTCATGGATTGAATCTCATCATCCTTTTCTTGATGGTGTCAAGAGATTCTTGAAGTTTTAGTCTCAAAGACTCCACTTCATCCGTGTCGGAAATAGGAGATTTTCCCTTCACATCACTAATGATGCTTGAGAGCCTCTCTACTTCAAGTTGAAGAGCCTCGACCTCCTTAAGAGATTTCTTGTGTTTATTCCGAACACCTTTGTGTCTTCATGTAACTCAAGAATGGCTTTCTCCAAATCATCATAGGTAAGAGTGTTTAAGAAAAAATCATCAAGTACCTCATCGGTTGCCATGAGACAAACGTTGGCATTGTGTTTGCACTCCTTGTCATTGTCGGAGTCGCTTGCGTCGCTTCACACCAAATGCTAGTGTTGGCGAACTTTCTGGAGGACGAGCTTCCCTGCTTGGCTTCTCGTACTTGCTTGAGTCTTTTCGTACCATCGGACAATCCCTCTTGATGTGTCCGGGTCTTCTGCATTGATAGCATGCCGGGTCTTCTTCATTGTCCCGTCTAGAGCGGTTGGCCTTGTTGAACTTTAAGAACTTCCTGAAGTGCTTAGCTGTGAGAGCTATTTCTTCATCGTCGTCCGACTCATTGTCGTCGGAGCTATCCTTGGAGTAGGACCTTGAAGCTTTGAGAGCAAGAGTCTTCTCCTTTTCTTTGGTCTTCCCTTCTCCTTCTCTTGAATGGAGGATTCCTCTTGATCCTTCATGTCAAGCTCGTGAGTCATTAGCTTACCCATGAGGGTCTCTAGGTTCATGACGGTAAGATCGTTCCCCTCAATGATGCTGCGGTAGCTTTAGGACTCCAAGCTTTCGTCAAACCTCTAAGAATCTTCCTTATCTTTTCATGAGCGGGATATTCCTTTCCAAGAGAAGAGAGAGGGTTAATAATATCACCAAAGAGAGTAAACATGCTAGCAATAGATTCATCATGCTTCATTTTAAAAGACTCATATCTTGCGTGAGTCTACTGATCTTAGATTCCTTCACTTGTGAAGTCCCCTCGTGTGTGACTTCAAGCAACTTCCAATTTCATTGGAAGTCTTGCAAGTAGAGATTCGATTGAATTCACTACTGTCGAGAGCACAGTAAAGAGCGTTCATTGCCTTGGCATCTCGACAAGCAAGCTTCTTGATGTTTCAGTGAGTGTTTCCCGAAGGGTGTCAGAAGCAATATCCTCTATAGCTCTGGAAGGAGTAGGGATGCCATTTATCACGCAATCCCATAAATCGAAATCTATGGACTTAAGATAAATGCCCATCCTAATCTTCCATAGTTATAGTTGGTACCATCAAATAGGGGAGGCCTATTTGTGGAGTGTCCCTCATTGTGAAACGTGTTGATGCTAGGGTTAGAGGCCATGGATCACTCAAGGGTGTAAATCCAAATCAAGAGAACAAAGCTCTGATACCAATTGTAGAGCCTAAAGGGGGGGTGAATAGGGCAATTAAAAATAAACTATAAAAAGATGCAATAAAGAGTAAATAGTAGAAAGATCAAACGCAAACGCAAGGATGTATCCTGGTATATCTTTTGAGGCAATCCAGTCCCGGAACTCTCTCCGGCTTTAATCCACATTATGCAAATAGTACACACGAGTTTGGATCCGAAGAACTCGCCAACTTCAACACGAGTTTGGATCCGAAGACTCGCCAACTTCTACACACGAGTTTTTCTTACGAAGGCTCGCCAACTTCAAACAAAAGAGAATGAGAACTTGCTGATCTTCTAACACGTGAAGATCGAAATGTACAACTCTTTAATACTCTAGCACTTGGGAGAGGATGACAATAAAAAGCTTGAGAGAGATATGGTGGAGCTCTTGGTTGTTGGAAAATTTATGGAAGAGTTGGTAAGAAAGCTCAAGAGAGAGAGAGCTTCCTTTTATAAGAAAACCAAGAGTGGGTGGCATTTAATGCTCTGAGTGAAGGCAGACGGCATGCGTCGGTATGCCGAGGCATACCGCCGGATGCCGGCCAAATAGTAACGGTCATATTATGACCGTTCAAAGCATTAAATGCGGCCATTAACTGCATGTGACCAAATCGAAAAGCAGATATTCGAAAATTCGGTATACCGACGGTATGCCGGAGCATACCGTCGGTATGCCGACTAAGTCACAGAAACAGTTTTAGAGCTATAAGAAACGGCATGCCGCCGGTATGCCGTAGCGTACCGTCGGTATGCCGACAATAAATCACAGCATCTATTGTGTTGCTAGGAAACGGCATGCCGCCGGTTATGCCGAAGCATGCCGTCGTATGCCGACATTTCGAGACAGCAACTTTCTGGACACAGAAAGCGGTATGCGCCGGTATGCCGAAGCATGCCGTCGGTATGCCGCTTATTGTCACGAAACTTTTCTGACACGAAAACGGTATACGCGGTATGCGTAGCATGCCGTCGGTATGCCGCTTTTTGTCACAGAAACTTTTCTGGACACAAGAACGGTATACGCCGGTATGCCGGAGCATACCGCCGGTATGCCGCTCTGAATTACTTGATTTTCGATTTGGCTTTTAAGTTATCATCCATCCTTTAGTGTTTTACAGAAATACCTAGACCAGTACAGACACGAAGACTCTAAGCGGAAGACGCCGACTATATAGGGAACGCCGGTAACTGCTACGGTCTTCAAGGACGAAGGAGGAAGCTCTTGAAGTGATAACTCCATGTAGTACATCTTCTGAGAATCTGAAGAACAGAAAACTAAACTACGAAGAGCTGTTAATTACTCAAAATAAAATGTGCCAACATCTTCACATTGACTTGTACGCGGATCAAAATGAGACAAAGTTTTGTGTCCAAGAAATGGTCTTAGAAGCTTTGGCTTCTTAGACTGTGTGCCCAGTTTAGGAAATAATCCTTCATCAAATCCAGTCATCAAGCGTGCCTTAAATACGTCACCATCAGGGGTTCTAGGTATCTAATTATAGAGGGTGAGTCAAACCCAACATAGATACCTAATCGACGTTGTGGACCCATTTGGTCCTCTGTGGGGGGAGCAATGGAGACGTAAACAGCACAACCAAAAACTCTCAAATGAGAGATATTTGGAGGTGAACCATAAGCGAGCTGCATCGGAGATAGAATATGACCTCCAGAAGGCCGTATTCTAATAAGTGATGCGGCATGCAATTAGCAGACCCCAAGCTCCACAGTCAACTGTGACTGCATCAACAATGGACGAGCAATCCATTGTAATCTCTTAATAAGAGATTTCTAAACCCGTTTGGGTGTACATGAGCTACAGGATTCAACTTCGATGCCAGTGCTTGGCAATAGTCTGAAAGACCTGCGAAGTAAATTCACCCGCATTATCAAGTCTTAATTTTTTGATATGGTTATCGGGGGGAAATGAGCCCGCAACTTAATTATTTGTGCCAATAGCTTAGAAAAAGCTAAGTTGCGGGTGGACAAAAGGCACAATAAGACCTTTAGTAGATGCATCGATAAGTAACATAAAGTAACTAAATGGACCACTGCGGGGTGAATAGGTCCGCAAATGTCTCCATGAATCTCTCTAAGAAGCTAGGAGACTTAGTCCCACTTTCAAAAGGGATGGTCTAGTTATAATTTTGTGAAAACAAGTAGACACGAGTAATCATACTTCTGAAGAATCTTCAGGTTCTGAGGTGTGTCCACTGGATGGCTTATGATTCGTTTCATCATAGCTGATCCTGGGTGACCCAATCTATTATGCCAAAGTTTAAATTTTGGCGATGAATGACACTTCTGGTGCACAATCATGTTAGTTCTGTTGATTGAATAGAGTATGATAGAGACCCGACGGGAGTCCCGTTGAATCATTCTAAGATAGTTTTTGAACCATCTTTTAGACGAGTAACATACAGAATTCTGCCATCATTTATTTCATTTGTTTCTAAGTGATATCGTTTAAACGAATGTCCTTGAAACTTATGAGGTTGAGGTCCTACTTGATTAGGAGAGAATAGTGCATCTTTATTATTAGTTATTTTATTTGGGAGCAATATATTGCTTCACCAGATCCTTCTATTATGTTTGATAGTCCTGATATCGTAATAACGGACTGTCATAATCATATAAGCTATAAAAATAGCTTTTTTCTCGAGGTTGTGTGCGTCGAGGTGCTGTCCAAAGGCATTCACACTTCATCTATAGATCAAATGAAAAAAAACTTATCGATCGACGGGCAGATATAGAGAGGTCAATAAGTTGCTTGCAAAATGTATAATTTATAAGGTGGTTAAGTCAAAATTTCATCTGGCTCTGCCACCTCTTGAAATATGTGCCATTGAATTTTGCAGGCTTTGCAGAGAAAATATCTTCCTTGGAAGTCATATTCTAAGGTCTGAAAAAATTATATTTACTCAATAAGATGATTTTATGCTAAAATAACAATTAAAATAATTTTAGTAATAAACCTTTAAATTTCTGGTTTTTTAAATTTTGATAAGGTTGGGTAGCTGTAGGGGACGGATCCCAGCAAGCGGAGGTTCACTAAGAACTCTTAAGTCCCGGTTCGCTTAGACGATATTTCGCCTTGTTGACAGAAGGGCCCTTTCGGCTTGTTCCCAAAAAATCTTAACTTTAGAACTTAAAACTAAAGGAATTTTACTAAATAATTATTTGTTTGATTTAGCCTAAATGAAAAATATTGAATAAAAGAAAGCTAGAATTGTAAAAAAGAAAATTGCTACGGGTCAATTCTAACAAGATTAGTTGAACAATAATTACTTAAG
>JANAVB010039219.1:749221-875334 GCA_029216955.1 Iris pallida
CATTTTGAGTTGGCTCATCGGAATCCAATTCGGATATACCGTTGTCGTTATAGTCATTCTGGATCGTTGACATATAATTTACTGAGTTTTGAGGACATTAGCTCCGACACGCTTTTCCGTGCAAATCGGTTTCCAATGTCCTGGTCAACGGACCAATTTGAGAAGGGTCAAGGAATCCAATTCTGGATATACCGTTGGGTTCGTATCGTCATTCTGGATTCGTGGACATATAATTTGTTAGGTTTTGTGCACTTTTATTTCGGCACATTTTCGGTGCAAAGTGTCCAACGGCGGACATCATTTGGCCCGAAATTACCGTTTTGCCCCTGTGTCCAAATGGACTTTTGGACAGGCTATCCTAGCTGATTTGACCATTCTGGACACGTTGGTGATGTTAGTTTCATCATCCGACAACATCTGTAGGTTTTCACCTATTATTAATATCCTTCTCCTTTTGTGGTATTTTGAGTTCCATCGATTCCGGTGATTTCACAATCACTGAAATTGATGTGTTGACCCCGTAGATGTTTATAGAGACTAGCCTTGACCCTATTTGACCATGGTTGACTGCTTTGACTGAACGTCGAAGTAGAGTCAACATTTGACCTAGTTTAACCTAGAGTTGACCATAGTTGACCAGTTGACTAAATGTCAACTGTAAGTCAACCATTGACCCAGTTTGACATAGTTTGACTTGGTTTGACTTATTGTGGCCTAGTTTGACTTAGTGGACTGAGTCTGACCTAGATTACGTAGCTTATACTATAGAATCAAGCCTAACACTGTTGAACCCTAATTAGCTTATATATTTATCTCTAGGTCTGTGGCATCACTCTGAGCATCGACCCATTTAACAGCTCAGGACCGCAGGCGAGTACATTCTCTGATCTTTTCATACTTGTTAGGACTTATATTCTTGCTTTAGATTACTTTACATGATGCTGTCACGTCATTATCACGGATTGGTACTATATGGATCTTGTTATGCGATGTTATCTCCCTCGGGGTGCATCAGATACAGTTGTCATGTGCTTTTCACGAACATTGTATTTCTTGTACACCGCTTTCATGTATACTCTTGTGCAATCTTGTACTCTCATGATCACGTGAGCTAACATGATAAAAACTCTTGTGCAAGGTAACGTAACTTGACTGGATCCTTGTGTATTGATTGGGGAGGGTGAGTAGGAAATGGTTATGTGATCAAATCCCATCTTGTACAAATTCTTGTGAAATCTTGTGAAATCTTGTATATGTCCTAAACCCGTTTATATAACCATCTCATGCTCTAAATCACAGGTTACCACAGTTCTTACTTATCGTATATATAGATATTTCCAGTATTAAATCTCTCGTTTTATATATATTTTTTACAGTCCATGTATCTTACTCTTTGCATGCTTATATTTCCCAACATGATATGAACTGCGTGAGATGTATTGTACTCGTTCCGCTCCTGACTGGATACGTTATGAAAATATTACAGATGTTGATGCTAGCTGAGGTGGTTCCCACTATTCTCTATGAGTTGCCTGGTAGATATCTTTAGTTAGTCTTGTTGTTCCTTCTTTATTTTTCTGTCTTATGATCATTATAGATTCTAGTTGTTCTAGTGATATTGCTATTAATTCTTGTCTTTCTTCCTTTGTTTTCGTGATGTGACATGAGTACATTTCTAGTTATGGATTCTTAGATGTTGTAGTTAGTATAGTATACTTGACAGCGTTCTACCGCCGATACTGCGGCATAGGCTGGGCGTGGCCCACGTATCCGTATCCGTATATCCGGGTGCGGGTCGTGACACTATCACCTTCCCGTGCTGCATGAGGACACATCCAAGTCCTTTACCTGACGCATCACAATAAACGGTAAAATCTCCGGGTCCAACTGGCAATATAAGAATAGGCGCTGATATCAACTTCTGCTTCAGATTCTCAAATGATGCCTGGCACTCTGCCGACCAGACGAATGGTACATCCTTCCGTGTCAAGGGGTCATAGGTGCTGAAAGCCTTGCAAAGTCTGATACGAACCTTCTGTAATATCCTGCCAATCCCAAGAAACTCCGCACATCAGCTACGGTCTTGGGTACTGGCCAACTCTCTACTGCTTCTACCTTCTTGGGATCCACTGCTACTCCAGCTCCTGATATGATATGACCCAAAAATGAAATATGATCCGACCAAAACTCACACTTGCTGAGCTTGGCATACAACTGGTTCTCTCTCAGAACCTGTAACACTTTCCTGAGGTGTCTTCATGCTCCTCTTCACTGGCAGAATATACGAGAATGTCGTCAAGAAACACACAACAAACTGATCTAAGTATGGCATAAAGATGCGGTTCATCAAATCCATAAAGATTGCTGGAGCATTGGTCAAAACAAAACGGCATTACTAAGAATTCATAATGCCCATACTTCGACCTGAATGTTGTCTTGGGAATGTCCTCCTTCCGAACCCTCACTTGATGATACCCTGAACGAAGATCTATCTTGGAGAAAACTCTAGCTTTGCTCAACTGATCAAATAAGTCGTCGATCCTGGGTAGTTGTTACTTGTTCTTCACTGTCGCCGCGTTAAGCTTCCTGTAATCGATGCATAATCTGGATGACCCATCCTTCTTCCCCACAAGTACTACTGGTGCTGCCCATGGTGATATGCTAGCTTGGATGAACTTCTTCTCCTTCAATTCCTCTATGTGCTGATATACCTTGGCCTGTTCTGAATCCGCCATTCTGTAAACTCGATCTGATATCGGTTTAGTTCCAGGTGCCAATTCTATACTGAACTCAATATCTCTAACCGGTGGTAGACCTGGAAGTTCTTCAGGAAATACGTCTAGAAACTCTTCAACTACCTTCGGGACTTGAACTTCTTCCATTGCCGTTATTACTCCCTGCTCTTGTTGAGTTGCCTCTAATCTGACTAAGGTGAATCTCTTCATGCCTGGAATCAAAAGATACACTCCCTCTACGACAATCTATCGTCGCATGACTGTCTCTCAGCCAGTCCATGCCTAAGATAACGTCAAAATTTCCAACAGGAAATTCTATCAACCGGGCGGGTAAGGAACGCCCGCAAACTACAACGCTACACGCTAGAATAACTCTACTAACTCCTACGAGCCCATTGCCAGTGAGTATATTCAACCTCCCTGGCAATGCCTCGAACTCCATTCCTAGCCGTGTTGCAAATTGTGCAGATATAAATGAGTGTGATGCTCCCGAATCAAACAATGCTACTGCGGGATAAGAGGCGACGAGAATGTTACCTGCCACAACATCTCCCGATGCCAATGCCTCTTCCAAGGACAGAGTGAATGCCTGCCCTCGACCTCCTTGTTGGTTCCCATGTTGCGGCCTAGCCTGGTGCTGCTGGCCCCTGCCTTGATGATGCTGGGGTGGTCTATGCTGGTGTTGCTGCATCGGCGGTCCCTGCTGCCGAAACATCTGAGCCTGTGGCATTAACGGACGCTGGGCCAATGGTCTCACTGCCACTGTTGGTCCTCGATACTGACCTGCCCCTGGTGCTGGCAGAGCAGGAAACTGCTGCACTGGTCCTCCTGACCTCGAATTCATGGGACATGTGGTAACCCGATGATCTGGATTTCCACATATCAAACACAGTCCGTTCAATGCCCGACACACATCTCTAGTGTGCCCCATCTTCCCACAATAAGTGCAGCCCGCTGGAGGGTTGCTGATTTCTTCTGTTGCTGCTGGTTGCCTTGGTGGTGGTGCTGGCCCTCGCATTGCTACATCGTGAATGCGAATGCCAAGGGATGGTGCTGTTGTTCGGGACGCTGCTCCCCCCTCCTTCAATCTGACTGTGAGATCTTTCTGACCTCCAGTCCTTGTCGTGATCCTCTGAATGGTGATCTCATGCCTTCGGGTTGCCGTCAATACTTCATCAAAAGTCTGATAATTGTGCCCCTCTATCAATTGCAATAGCTCAAGGTGAAACCCTTGCTGGAACCTCATAGCCCTCTGGCTCTCTGTTGCTACCATCTCTGGGGCAAACCTGCTCAATCTGCAGAACTCTGCTGCATAAGCATCTACTGTCTTGCCGGCCTGCTTGAGGTTGATAAACTTCTGTTGTAGCTCAAACTGCGCCACAACTCCATAGTACTTCGTCTTGAATCTTGCGGTGAAATTATCCCAGCAATAGGACGTCTGATACCTACTTCCTCTGATTCCCACCAATCACGTGCGAGATCCTGAAGTAACAACTTCACTTGATCCACACGCTCTTCTGCCGGCACCTTAGCTGCTATCAGAATAGCCTCAATATCCTTAAGCCATGCATCTGCTGAGATGGCATCCTCCGTTCCTTCGAAACGGCGGGGGTTGAACTTGCAAAACCTGGCTGATGCTCCTGAATCTGTCCTCGCCCCTTTTTCCAAAGCCGTCTGCAACCCTTGGTTGAGTAGTACGTTCTGCTCTTGCAACTGAGCGTGCATGGTGCTGGGCTAACATCTGGTGTTGCTGAGTAGCCATCATCTCATGATCTCCAGAAGAGCCGGTGTGTCCATTTCCGCAGGGGTAGGTGGAACTGTTGGTGGTGGTGGAACATTCGGATACTGCGATCCAGCTGCTGCTTCCACTATCACTTCTTCTTGGATCGCCTCTTAAGTTAGTACCGGCCCTTATTGCTGACCAACCTGGTCATGTTGTCCATGTTGCTTGTGTTGTTGTCCAGTCCTGGCAGATGCGGACGAAGTGTCCCTAAGAAAAGGGACAAGAGAACAATCAAACGGCCGGACAGGAAAGATCAATGAAGTCAAGGATACTGGAATGTCAAGCTGGAGTCGAGAGTAATGAATTATGAGATCAAGGGGGAACATGTGTGATTGAGACATCCTATTAAAACACCCCACAAGTCTGAAATCAGGCCTGCATGGGCCACCACTAAAACCTTGTCACGCCCCAGAACCAGAATACTGGAGAGGGGGAATGACTCAGCCAGCTACGTATTACGGGTAGATGAATACCGTATAATACGATCAATGCTGTCTAAAAGACGAGGGGGTGCATACTACATGAAAGTCTCACTATGGTCATTTCGCATCTATTGTCTCAATCATTCAAATAAGAAACAGAAATAGAGAACATGTAAGATAAAGCAGTAAGGCGTCCCAAACGCTCAGTCAAAATGTTCTTGATATCTGGCTTTACAAAACATAGCCAGATGATGTAGCAAAGTGTACACAATTGTTATCAGCTGCAGTCTGACTTAATTACAATTATGCAAAAGTAAGTACAAGACAATACGACTAACATGTCGGTGCCAAACGGCAAGGTATTAAGTAAATAACAAAACGAGTGGGGAAGTAAGGAACCCACTCGAGTCCTCCTGCGATCATCCCTCTAGTATTGACCATCTTGGAGGTGGAAGTAAGCTGAGTCCTCGGGAACCGGCTCTAAATCTGGCCATGCAAAACCAGAGAGGTTAGACCTCTAACAGCAAGTACCACAAGGAAGCACGATATGAGAAATTAAAACCAGTAATAAGAGAATATGATAAGTAGATCTCTGCTTGCCACTGGGATTCACATAACATCACGACACTTCGAACCAACCTCCCAACCAAACAAGGACAGAAGTTGGCCCGTCATGTTCTGACATTCTGATCATTTCAGTTAGGTAACATAGTAGGTACAGCACACAAACAAATCAATTTAAATGGCCATACAACTACTACGGCTTGCTACTGTGAGTTCCAAGTTATCCTGGAATTATGCAATAAAGGATTCCTCAGCTCTTACTATATGCAAGCAAGGCTAGTTTACCCAGTCAATCAATTGCGCCAATCATGAATTAGACGAGTCCCAGCGGGACGTCCGTCATCAATATACAATATACAATAGATAATATAACCAGATACTGCTCCCTGCCCGTGTGGCAGATTTGCAGTATCTGTGGGGACCAACCGGCCTGTCGGGCACTACTAGTCCCAAGAGGGCTGCCATGTAAGAACTCGGGAATCCATTCTCTCCATGCAATCATTATTTTATTTTACTTAATAGTCTCTACGTTAAGTGAAATCCCATACCATGGATCATGGTCATTCAGAATGAGTACTTCCGTACAAGTACGATATGCCCAACTCTACAACGATACCCGTGCGGTTAGGTTGTAGGTCTTACATAGCGTAATGCAACAATCAAAACTAACCACGGAATAATCATGCCTTGACCATCAAGTACACATGCTGCTTTTGTAGAAAAATAAATAAATAAATTGAAGCCTGCATGTGTGCATGTATGTCAATATTCGGGATCGGCCAATCGATTATAATAGCTCATAGTTAATATGAACGTGTCTCATTCATTCAATTTAATAAGACGACTAGCCAGACTCTTAGTTCCAACTAGGAACGCATGATCAATCATTAGTCAAGTAACAGTCAGGGTCAATTCGTGACAAGGCATAAAAGTCAAATTAGTTAATCATGGTCGAGTCCATAACTAGTATAAAATAGTTGGTAACATATTCTTGAAGCCAAGGAAAAGATCTACAAATTTATGTTGGGAGTTGAAAGAAATTCTAGCCACAATCTCGTCAATTAGGACATATAGCAGTCAGAAACAACCAAATTATGCATATGCGGCCTATTCTGCGACATGCATGCAACCGCGACACCATATGCGCCTACTGCGACATGATATGCGCCTACTGCGACATGCGCCTCGTGCGGCTCAACTGCGACATGATATGCGCCTACGGCGACATGAGCCTCATGCGGCTCAACTGCGACATGATATGCGCCTACAGCGACATGCGCCTCATGCAACATGCGCCTACTGCGACACCATATGCGCCTACTGCGACATGCGCCTCATGCGGCTCAACTGCGACATGATATGCGCCTACAGCGACATGCGCCTCATGCGGCTCAACCTGCGACATGATATGCGCCTACTGCGACATGCTGTTCGTGCTGTAGATGAATATAGGAACGAACCAAAAATACTTTTTGCCATAACTTCCACAAAATAAATCGAAATCTAACTTTTCAAAAGCCAAACTTTAGTAGAATTAAATTCTCTACAACATGGAACCACTTATTTTCGAAAACAATAATGTTTGATAGATCAAAACCCCAAAAATTCATAAGAAAAACCCAAAACTTAAAACTTAGATCTACACCCAACCATCCATGGAAAACAAAAACTTCAAGACCTAAACTTGTAGAGGAAGAGAATATGAACATCATAAACTAAAAATAAATGGGGATGCATGAAATCCCTCATGGTGTGCAAGATGTACTTGCCTCTCACAAGTGGGTTAGGGTTTGGTGGAGGAGTAAATGTGAATGAATGAAGAGAGAGAGTGGAAGAAGAACTTTTATATCAAGGTCAAGTGGATCTCCACCATTCTCTCTCCACCAAATCCAAGCCATCCATTCCTTTCTATGTTGAACTAAACCGAACCAAGTTGGTTTTCATGAACCGAAATGAACAAAGAGCCAAGAAAAAGCAGAAAATAAAATACAGAAAAATTAATAAGCGCGAAATTGAAGAATTTAAATACAGAATAAATGCATGATAAATATTAAATAAATACATTTAAACAGTACATATTCTAGAAATACGTATTCTGGGAATGGGAAGTGACAGCAGTCCCTGCTGGAACCGCTGGGCCCTATCAAACTCGGTCGCCACCAAGGTGGGGGCAAACCTACTGAGTCTAGAAAACTCCGATGCATAACTGTCGACTGTTCTGCCTTGCTTTAAGTTGGTAAATCTGGTCTGCAGGTCGTACCGAGCCACAGCATCGAAATACTTCGTCTGGAATCTCTCTCTAAACACTGCCCAAGCAATGGGTGCCACTAATCCCATGGCTTGCGCCGCCCACCAATTGCGAGCTAAATCCAACAACTACAGGCGTACCACCGCCACCTTCTCATTCTCGGGTGTCCTGGCTGCTTCCAGAACCACCTCGGTATCCTGAAGCCATGCATCCGCGGCAATCGCATCCTCGGTGCCGTCGAAGAAAGGTGGGTTCAATCGCTTGAAGCTGTTGGCCGCCTGGTTCCCTGGATGTCCGCTTCGGGTCAAAGCATCTTGAACTGTCTGGTGCAGGGCGTCGCTTCGACGATCCTGGGAAGCTATCAAGGTTCTGATGAGGCCTACTAGGATACCATCATCTGGCTCTGCGGGCTGGACGGGCCGAACTGGTGACTCTTCTCCAGTGGGTATCACTCTGGAGGCGACTCCGGAATGCTGGGCTTGATCCCCAGGTTGCTGCTGGTCCACGGGAGGTGCTCTTCCTTGCTGATCGGCAGGGTCAGGTACAGTGCCGCTGAAGAAGACGACACAGGGAAACAATAAGGAAGGACCAGGACAGATCAACGATACAAGCATGTAATCAGGACAAGAATTTCAGGGATTTGAAAATACAGGCGGAGATCAGGGGCGAATACTGATTGAGACATCTATTCGGTAAACTCCCACATTTCTTGATTGACAAGACCTGCATGGGCCACCACTTAAACCATGTCACGCCCCAGAACTAGAATACTGGAGAGCGGGGGCAGACATAGCCAGCTACGTATATTGAAATGGAAACCACCTCGATATACGGTCACGGCTGTCTAGATATGTGAGGGTTTTCTACAAGCCAATAGTCTCTTATGGTCATGAACAAGCCTAGTGTCTCAATCACCACAAATAAGTGAAGTCGCAAGATGTATGATCATTAAATATACAATAATAAGGCGTCCCAAATATTACATATTCAGCTGATCATGAAGCTAGTCGTTGCAAAATGTTAGGACTAGCAAGAGTTTAGTCATACATGATCAACCCTAGGATTTGTTAATCATGTTTACAGCCCATAGGCAGACAGTAAGTAAAAGTGCATCGAGCTAACAGGTGCTCGTCGGCTAAACGCCTCAAAAGAATAAATTTACAATAGAGTGAGCGAAACAAATAGAAAACCCACTCGTAGCCCGGGTTCCTTCTAGTCGCCACCATCGGGCTGGAAGCTTGGTATGGTAGATCCTCGGGAGCTCCGAAATCTGGCCACACAAAACCAGCTGGGTCAACCCCAGAAAGAGCAAGTGCCACAAGGGGCCACGAAATAAGAACAAAAGCCAGCAATCAGCAAAAAAACTAATATTAAAACTAAAATTACGAAAACATGTCAGGATGATATACGACGAGATAACCATGGAACTATTCCGATAGCCAGGTTACAACCCGTAAACCAAACAAGGACCGGGGTTGTAACCCTTCATCTGAACAGAGCTTGGTTTTCCACCATTTATCGGCAAAATAAGTAATGTAAGTAATCAAGACAGAAAGCAATCTTGCATGGGATCAAGACATGACTAGACTGGTTATACCTCATTCAATCAATCACGGCCAAGCAGATCCTACGGCTTACTACTTTAACTAACTAGGGTTATCACAGGCCTAATTACTAACAAGATGCAGTGAGATTGTTCCACAGCCACAAGCTCTGCAGACCATCCAGGCTACCCAGGACGAAAGATTAGGGTTGAATTCAGGTGGATACATCGTCCAGGAGACACATGTACCCTTAGGTGACTTAGAGGGTGCAACACTCGACGGTGCGCTGGAAATGTGCCCTACTCGACGGCAGGCTACAGATCCCAAGAGCGCCCAGGTAACGGGATTGCCTGTAGCTGTGTCATCTCTTCATGACTACTGAGTTATTCTAGTTATTAACCTTAATCTATTTTAGTAGGTACTCCTGACCGTGGTACTCAGAAGTCCCCTCCTAGACATGATGCAAGACAGGACAAGTGGATTTAACAAGCAAGCAAGAAGAACCACCCACGGTGTCAAGGCAGGTCAAGTTAAATTATCACGATAAATCATGTCAGGGTACTTGTCAGGAGTGCGCCACGACGGGCCACTATCATGTCAGGTTGGTCATGTCAGGAGTGCACCACCACGGGTCACTGTCATGTTATTCTGGTTCCTTGTCATATCATGCCATGTACAATAGTCATTCCAAACATATTAAGTAAAATCAAGTTCATGACAAAAGGCGTAAGGATATAAAATATCTAATAAAATATTAATATACAGGACTATAGAAAAGCCAAGCTTAAAGAAATAAGACCAAACTCCAAGAGCCTGAGGGTTAAGCAAGGGGTCAGGGGAGCAGCGTACGAAAAGTCACGCACGCTGAAAGAGCAGCGTAGGTGAAAGTCACGCACGCTACAGGGAGCAGCTGCGTGAAAAGTCACGCATGCTCAAGAGGAGCAGCTGCGTGAAAAGTCACACGCTCAAGGAAGCAGCTGCGTGAAAAGTCACGCACGCTACAGGGAGCAGCTGCGTGAAAAGTCACGCACGCTCAAGGAAGCAGCTGCGTGAAAAGTCACGCACGCTACAGGGAGCAGCTGCGTGAAAAGTCACGCACGCTCAAGGAAGCAGCTGCGTGAAAAGTCACGCACGCTAGGGAGCAGCTGCGTGAAAAGTCACGCACGCTACAGGGAGCAGCTGCGTGAAAAGTCACGCACGCTCAAGGAAGCAGCTGCGTGAAAACTCACGCACGCTACAGGGAGCAGCTGCGTGAAAAGTCACGCACGCTCAAGGAAGCAACTGCGTGAAAAGTCACGCACGCTACAGGGAGCAGCTGCGTGAAAAGTCACGCACGCTACAGGGAGCAGCTACGTGAAAAGTCACGCATGCTACAGGGAGCAGCTGCGTGAAAAGTCACGCACGCTTCAGGGACAGCTGCGTGAAAAGTCACGCACGCTCAAGGAAGCAGCTGCGTGAAAAGTCACGCACGCTACAGGGAAGCAGCGTACGTGCAAAAGCACGCAAGCAGAGAGCTGCGTACGCATAAAAACACGCACGCAGGGTCTGGGTCTTCTTCTCCATGGCTGAGAAGAAGCTCCAATGGCTCCAAAACTTCAAAACCTCATAACTTGGCTATCCGAACTCCAAATCCAGATTTCCAAAGTTCTAACCAGGGTGGAATTGAATGCTCTTCCACAAGGAAACATCAAAAACCCATAAAAATCCAACTTAAGTAGCTCAACCATGCAAAATCCGAAAATAGATATAACTTAGATCTACAACAATGGAGGCTCCAAATCACAAAAACCCAAGTTCTAATATTGATCACCATGTCCTAATCTATCAAATGGACAAGGAAAAGAGGATTCTCATGTAGTGGCAAGATGCACTTGCCTAGGGTTGGGAGAGTTGTGTAGAGGAAGGAGAAGAGAAGAAGAAGGAAATTAATGGTGGTGGTAATGAAGAGAGAGAGTGGTAGGTGGGGATATAAAGAGGGGGAGTTGTGGTGGGGATGAGGGGTAGCATAGGTTAAGGTGCTCCATGCATAAACCGAACCAGACCAACCCAATAAAACCGAGCCATGAGAAAACCCAAAATACGAAAAATACCGAAATTCTCCAAGTTGAGAAAAAAAAATACATGCCAAAAATCCAGATACGAGTATAAATACGAAATACGGGAAATGAGGGTGACAACACGAGCTAACACTTGCTCGGCGGCTAAACGCCTCAAAAGAAAAATTTTACAATAGAGTGGGAGAGCCAAAATAAACCCACTCGTTGCCAGGATTCCGTCTAGTGGTCACCATGTGGCAGGAAGACAGGTGGATCCTCTGGAGCTGCTCTGGTATCTGGCCATACAAAAGCAGCTGGGTCAGATCCCAGAAAGAGCAAGTGCCATAAAGGAGGCTTCACTGAGGAACTAAAACCAGCAATCAGCACAAGAGTAATAATATATAATAAGGACAACAATTAAAGAAAAACAGGACAGGTGATATACGATGAGATAACCATGGGACTATTCAGATAACCAGGTTACAACCCGTAACCCAAACAAGGACCGGGGTTGTAACCCTTCGTCTGAACCAAACTTGGTTTCTCCCACCATTTATCGGCAAGATAAGAAAATAGTTCATGTAACAATCTTGTACAGGATCAAGACAAGACTAGACTGATTGAACTTTATCCAACATTTCACGGCCAAGCAATAAGTACGGCTTGATACTTTAACTAACTAGGGTTATCACAAGCCTAATTACTAACAAGATGTAGCGAGATTATTCCACAGCCACAAGCCCTGCAGACCATCCAGGCTATCCGGACGCAATTAGGATTGAATTCAAGTGGGTACATCATCCAGGAAACGCATGTACCCTTAGGTGACTTAGAGGGTGCAACACATGACAGTGTGCTGAAATGTGCCCTACTCGACGGCAGGCTACAGATCCCAAGTGGGGCGCCCAGATAACGGGATTGCCTGTAGCTGGAAATCTCTTCATGACTACTGGATTTATTCTAGTTGTTAGCCTTAGTTGATTTCAGTGGGTACCCCTGATCGTGGTACTCAGGGATCCCCGTCCTAGACATGATGCAAGACAAGACGGGTTCATTTGTACAAGCACAATTGTCTACGGTGTCCAAGTTATTCAATCTTGTCATGTCGTGTTAGCCGTCGCAACAGCATTTCGAGAAATATCATATCAGGTTTATCATGTCAAGAGTGTGCCACAGCGGGCCACTATCAAGAATTATCATGTCAAGTTATCATGTCAAATTGTCAGGTCAAGTTATCATGTAGGGAGTGCACCACGGGGGTCACTATCAAGTCATGCCAATTATCAAGGAGGAGAGAAACTTGCACAATTAATAATAAATATTAATATATATATTCCTGAAGCCAAGGAGAAACTATACAACTTTCATGTTGGAAGTGGGAAGAAATTCGGACCACAATTCACGCAAATAAGACATTTACACAATCAAAGTGGGACCCATGCGGTCCAAAAGTGGGAGAAAAAACATGCGGTCAAAGAGAGTGGGAGGCCACCCATGGCTCCGAAATTATTTAAATGAAATCAGTCAAACATTTAAGGCCAGCAAGGCATATGCGGCTAGCATACAATTGTGCATGCGGCCAAGAGTGGGAGGGACCCCATGCGGCCAAGAAAGTAGGAGACCATCCATACGGCCAGGAAACAATAAATAGGCCATAAAATCGAATAAGACAAAAGACAGTAGGACCCTCATTAAATGCAAACTCCCACTTCAGCAAGCAAGTCAACTAAAGGAAGCTATGTGGGACCCCCCACAATTAATGCAATAAGAAAAGGTTCACGTGAGCTACCTAATTAATGGTTCACGTGGCCAAAATATTAGATAGTGGGAGAAGGGAGCCTATGCGGCTCACCTTAGATTCCACATAAATAATATATTATTTAATGGCCAAGGGCCATGCGGCTACTGAATGTCTAAGGGTCAGTAATGGAATAAAAGGCCATTGGCCAAGATTGTACTTGGCCATGCGGCTAGCCATGCATGCTCGCAGGCAATGCATTTAATATATGCACTAAATAATAATATATACACAATATATTAATATATAATATATTTAATGTATATCACACGTACATGCATGCGGCTGACTTCTCCAAGGAAGGGCATAAAAAAATATAAATTAGTAAGGACTTAAATGCATTAAATGCATAAAAGGGACTTAAATGCAAAAAAAATGTATTTAGTCCATTCTTATACAGCTGATGTGTTATAGGCTTGTGGACTTAAATGAATTAAGTAATAAAGATATGGACTTGATTGCTTAAATATAAAGGTAAGGACTTGATTGCATTAATAATAAAGGTAAAGACTTGATTGCATTAATAATAAAGTCTTCAGAAGCCTTTATGCGACTCCAATATGCATTGACTAATGCTTTAATGCATTAGAGAGTGCAACTCATGCATTCCCTAAGGCTATGCGGCTCCAATTGCCTCAAATGCAAGCATCCTAATGCAAATGCATTAAATGCAAGTTATGCGGCTAATGCATCAAAATTTGCATTAAATGCAATTATGCTGTGCCATGCGGCTGATGCATGGACAATGCCTAAAATACATTAAATTCATTCTTGCATTCTCTAATGCACTCTAGAATACTCATGCGGCTGGCCCTCCAGAATTTTATTAAATATAATAAGCATGCTTGCATGCGGCCCAGTGCTGAAAAATGTCCATGCAGCTCAGAAATTTCTCGTAGGTCAATTTGGACCAAACGAAATTCTTTGCAATCATGGGATCATCAACTTAGCAAAATATGCAAGTTTGATGGATCAAAAATCCTGGAAACCGAAAATACCACAAAACTAGATCTACAAAATTTAACCATGGAAATGAAAAATGCCAAGTACTAAAGTGGTTTAGAAACACATAAGAAAGACAATGGAACAATAAAAATGGACTTCCTCCATGAAGCAAGGTGTACTTGCCTAAGCTCTCCACTCTCTCTTGGTAGGTGAAGAGTAAAGATGGAGAAGAAGAAATGAGTAATGAGTAATAATGGAAGAGAGAGTGAGATAGATATTTATGGTGGGAGTGGTGGTAGGTGGGAGTGGTTCTCCACATAAAACCAAACCAAGCCAAACCCACTAAACCGAACCAAACCAAGCCAATGCAATGCCATGATGAACCATGCTAATGCAATATGCAAAATAAAACCCAAGGCTAGCTAATTATGTCAAACCAAAATATGAGCCCGAAATACGTACACGTACTCCCAATACGTAATACGAACCACGGGCATTACAGTATCAAACTTGATATGAGTATCAGTTACAAAGGTTGGATTTGGGGTATCAGTCGAGCGTTGAGGCCCTGTATTGTTGTGTAATACAGGCAGGGAACATGGGATGGCCTTCCCTGTAGTGCATGGCAGCAGTGACCATGTTACCTATAGGTAACAAATGGCTTTGGGCCAGGGGAAGTTAGTCAGTAGGTTAGCCTAAGTTCAGGTATGATGGTGTTGTATCAAGGGGGTTAGGTATCAGAAAATGGCATGTATCAGTGGCACTTGGCCATTTGGTCAATTGGCTATGGTTTGAGCCAATTTTAGAGTGTGTTGAGTAATAGAGGAATTGAGTATGTGGTTTCCATATCAGTTTTCTGAGATGAGAGTATAGGTTAGATATTTGGTTATATATGGAGTTTGGGATACTTGATGTATATATTTACATCTGTTTACATATATGATGTTAGTACCTGTTTAGGTCATAGGTTATGTACTATAAGTCATGGGTTTTGGGATTTACATATAGTATAGATTAAATACATGTAGGTATATATATGTATGTCTGTTATGTTGTATGTATGTATATAATATATATATGTATGTGTAACTTTGTGTACTTATATATAGGTTGTATATATGTATGCTGAGTTATATAGTGAGTCTCTATGTGGTATGTGGTATATACCTATAGGCTATGTTAGACTAGGCTATGTAATACCTTGGTATCCTAAGGTATCCTAGTATAGTGAGGTAACCTATTTTGACCTAGAAATTGACTAGATAGGCCTAAAATGACCTTGTAGACTTGTGTTTGACTAAACCCTAGATTAATTGACTAGTTTGACTAGAGTTGACCTAGTTTGACTAGATTATTGACCAGAGTTGACCGAGAGTTGACTTTGACCTAGAATGACCTAGAATCATGTAGAATGCATTGTTAACTTCAAATATTACCTTCTTGTATACATCATAACCTGTGTGCTCTATTTAGGACTCAGACACCTAAGTTCAGACATCTATTTTCACAGTCACTCAGGATCTCAGGCGAGTATATGCTCTGATCATTTTCATACTTGCTAGAACTTATATTCATGCTTTAGATAAATTACTTGATGTTGTCACGATTGTTATCACGGACCAGTACCCTATGGATCTTGTCATGCGATGTTCTCTCCCTCGGGTTCATCAAATACATCTTATCATGTACTTTTCACGAACATCTTGTATTTTTATATACCACTATTCATGTATACTCTTGTGTAATCTTGTACTCTCATGATCACATGAGCCTCATAGATAAAAATCTCTTGTACAGGTAACGTTACTTGACTGGATCCTTGTATATTGATTAGGGAGGGTGAGTTGGAAATGGTTATGTGATCAAATCCCATCTTGTATAAATCTTGTGAATGTCCATTATGCCCTCACGTATAATGGAGTCCCATTTTATTGTGTCCTAGCATGTTTGCATAACCATCTTGTGCTCTAAACACTTATATTACTTATAGTTCTATTTCATATATAAATTGTCTCTTGTACTCAGATTGTCTATTTACACTGTTCTTGTGCGTGTCTTACAGTTTCATTATAGTTTACTCTACTGCCTATTTTATATATTCTGTCATATAATCCTGTTTCAGTGTTGTGTATTCGCTCCTGTCCTGACTGGACCTGTTGAAAATATTACAGATCATACTAAGGACTTCTGCACAACCTATTATAGAGCCCATCTAGATGACACCTGTGAGTTGGTCCACAGGAGGATCCAGCTCTAACTGAGGACATCACCCATATTGCCTAGGCTAGATTAGCTGGGACTCTAACTGAGGACATCACCCATATTGCCTAGGCTAGATTAGCTGGGATTTATCTTATTTTATTATGTTGTTTGTATTTGACTTTTGAGTTGTATTATTTTGGATGTTTAAGATGTTGTGTCGTTTAGACACTTAGACTTATTTTCTTCTATTTGTTTGTTCACTTTTGAGATTTTATATCTATCATATCGTGCTATTTCCATCTTTAGAATTATGATTGAGTCGTACCTTCTGTGGTTTGGCCTCCGTTTGGAGAGTATATCATATTGTGGTTAGTTGTGACAATGACCTAGAACAGCATTATACCGCCGACACTGCGACGTAGGCTGGACGTACCCACTTCTCGTGCCCCTACACTGGGTGCGGGTCGTGACAACGTTCCAAGTGGGCGACCTCGTCTTAGTAGTTCGAAGACCGATGGTGATGACTCACAAAACGGCAAGAAAGTTCGAATCCAAGTGGGAGGGATCGTTCGTCATAGAGACGGTGTATTCCAATGGCGCTTAACGACTAGCCAAATCTAATGATGACTTACTCATGATGCTAATCAATGGCAAGTTCCTGAAGAAATACTACGTATGAAGATAAGCAATACCAGCGGAAGCCCTCACGCTCCAGTGGGTGCTTACAGAGTCGTGCCAAGTCAACAAAAGAAGATAAGAAGCTTCGTTGACCCTCAAAATGACGTGGGTTCAGAAAAAGGTCATAATAAACGTTCTTGAGAAACGAGGAGTCATGATCAAAACTTAAGGAAGCGACGACTTGAGGTATTTAATGCTGAAGCCCAAGCATGATGTCAGCCTGGCAGCAGACGTGATGGGCATTTTGCCTACAAAGAAACACGTGTCATGCTTCTTTTTAAAGTATCCCGAGCTTGACTCAAGTTTGGGACACTTTGAAGGGTGTCTTGTAGAAGCATGAAAACGCGCAGGGTGACACAAGGCGCATGTGGGTACTCTTGCTACCCACCCATCTTCACAAAGGCGTAGATGACGAACAACGTAGGTTGGTGCTCTCGCTACCAACCCAGCTTCGCAGAAGCGCAGACGGTCAAACACGCCAACGAAAAAGACAAACTCACAAAAACAGATAAAAAGTTCAAGGAAAGTTCTTTTTATTAAATCATGGCTACAAAAGTTTATTACAGATTCGTCACGATTACATAAAAGAAGACTTCATAATTACAAAGATCTGTTATAAAGTATTTGTGATTACATATGCTGAACTAAAAACTCCTACGGATATATGCTAGGGTTCATCTTCACAGTGTAATCGTCATGAGAGGAGGGACTGTGGATAGAAGATGTGAATACAGTGCCATCAGAGCCTGTCACCACAGTACCCCCTCTCAGATGCACAGCTCTTCCTGAAGCAGCTATTGGCCCAAGCGAGAACTCAGTCCACAGCACGACATGAGGCCATTTTCAAAAGTGCATCAGCTTCTGGGGCTCTTCCAGCATAACGGAAGCCGTCAATGAGCAGGGCAGAGCACAACCTGCGGCGCTTTATGTTGGTAACCAGACCAAACTCGGTCGTCAGGTCCTCCAAGATGTCACTCATGTTTGATCTCCCAATGAGAAGCGTTCTAGCACATCCCGAAGCTCATCAACGGTTCTTCTACGAAGGCACAACTCCTTTGAACGAAGGGATCCTCAACCAAAATCCGACTTAGGCAAGGCCAACGGCCACTCGAAGCTAAGTCTGGATCCAGCATGGTGTTGAAGGACAAAAAAAGGAAGATGCGACTCTTCGGAAGAAACTCTCCCTTATATAGGGCAGGAGTGGTCCAAGACATAGGCTATGGGGCCGTCGGTCAAAATTTCCATATTAATGGCATGAACCTAGGACTCAACACAATGAACCCCATTAAAAAAGGTTCATTCGACTAAGCCTTAGACCATTAAAAGACCCCTTGAAATTCTCCAAGTAATGGTGGCAATCAAGAGGGAGTCGTTCCTTAAAGAGCTGTCATTAATTGCTCTTAAAGAAGACTTCAAAGACAGCTTCTTCAAACCAGAAGCACAACTACAATCCTGCACCAGCAGGAGGCGAGGACTGATGATGAATTCATATCATCCCGGCTTCAACGGCACAGACCTCTTCTTCGACCCAGAAGCTCAACCCCCTACATCAAAGACTTGGGAAACATCAGTACATACAACACAAGTCCGCCTGCCGCTCCAAAAGTACAGTAACCTCGTTAGCCTGAAGCACAGCCTACTCGTCGCCCTAAAGCACAGTGACTATACTACTAGAAACACAGCCTACTCGTCGCTCAAACGCATAGAGGTTCCGTCATCTTCGAAACATAGTCCACTCGTCGCCTCAAAGCGCAGAGGCTCCGTTGTCTCCAGGAGAACGGTCTACTCATCGTACCAGAAGCGCAGCAGCACTAAGACCTTGGTAGAGGCACAGGTTGCATGGTCCTACCCAATTAGTTTATTTAAACCGCCACTCTCAAAGATAGGACAGAGGTTGATCATATTGATAAGTGCAAATATCTTATCAATTGGTTTAAAAATTAGATAAGGATGAAGTTTGCTCTTTTGATAATGGTCGTATCAAGTCGGTTTTTTTAAACCGATCGCCTCCTGAAGATCAAACAGAATCCTACTTTGAGATGAAATCTAAGATCTACTCGGCTTCATCTAAATAGAGGATTTCCAGCAATAGACACGCGCCACATGTCTCCTCTTTCAGTTATTTTGATAACCACCCGAGATCTCGATAGAGGGGAATCTCGACGTCTACCACGTGTCAGCTCAGCAGAAGCCTGCACCGTACGATGACAGCAGATTCCTTCATATCTCAAATTCAAGTGCACATCACATATGTGCCCCCTTTCCCCTATAAATAGAAGGAGTTTTCCCTTCAACAAAGAGAGGAGGAGGACACACACAAAGAGAAAAGAAACAGAAGGCAAAAGACAGAGCTTCGAAGTCTTCAACTCCGGCATCCTCTTGATCGGTAACCCTAGAGTTCCATCAAAGGTACCAGAAAGCCAAAGCAAGTCCAACTCGTCGTCAGATCGTCAACGGAGTAAAGGACCCACTGCAGTGCTAAATCTCCACCGTCACGCTTTTCCAGAATTCTTGTACTTAGATTTCCTCGTATAGGAATCGATTGTACCCTTTTTCAAGTTAATAAACAAAAAGTTCGTATAACTTTTTGTGATGTCGAACAGTATACAATCAGCTGTAGTACACTAAACAGAGTGCAATCAAAGCACTGCAGGAATGTAGTATATCCACTTGTTATACTCGAATGTTACACAAGTATAAATACCTTGACTCAGCATCATCCTGCCCCTCTAGCATGTACATCTTCTTCCTAACATAGAGAACATATAAGGAAGACCCTTGTTGGATTTAGTTCAGTTCTGGTTCATTTTACTGTCACCTAAAACTGCACAGAGTAGTACTAGGAAAAGGAATATTAGTCCTACAGTAGTTAGAAGGGTGTCTAATCTATACGTATTCCCTGCTGCCAAGGAAACTGAAGTATTCGATTGGGGGAGAGGTAGGTGTAAGTGTGGTCAATGGGGGGAATGAACCTAGGGTGTATCCTTAACTTAGAAGGCAATAGGGCGTAATACCTGTATCCGAAATACTATTGAGTCATGGGTGCACTACAAGGAGGTATGACTGAAACCTTTGAGCAAACCTGTATATGTATGCAGAGCAATATTAGGTGTGGACAACATCTGGGAATATGGGTACGAAGCAGAAGTGATGTAAAGTAGACTAGTTAATGGGGGACTGTAGGCTATTACGAGGGAAGTCAAATAGGTAGATGGTTGCATCAAGGTAAACAACTGAACCTGTGTATAATAGGTATTAGGAAAAAATGAATGTGTGTGAACACACATTAACAGTACATACCTGTACATAAACAACTCATAAAGGGAAAAACCCCATGAGCACAGGGTAGGAGTATTATATATAGGAATTCAGGTATGTAGATGGCTATAACATCAATTGCACTATTGCAGAGCAATCTGTACAAGAAAGGTTAGAGTGTGGGAGTAGTACAGGAATAGAGATAGGAAATGATGTGAGGAATAATATATTCCAATACAGATGAAGCTACAGGTTCGGGCTACAGGAGATGGATTACATGGGATTGGGGGGTGTATTTCAATAGGAAGGAAACCTGAGTGGTTGTGTCATGTGTCTAGGCATATCAGTTCAGGATAGGGAGTAGGGGTTCCTGTCAAATAAAAGGGTAGTAACCAAAACATTGGGGCATGGTCAGCATAGGCAACTAGGCTAGCTGATACAACAACATCATGCTGTTACAGCAAGATATCTAGGGTGAATTGGGGAAAATATGTATATAGTATATTAATTAGAACTCTAAGACATGTGGGTAAGCCAATATACCTATATCCAGGGGTCAGCTCTATGTACAGGTACTCAAGCAAGTAACATATAGGTAGTTAGGGTTTGGTACAATTAACAAATTCTAAAGTAGGGTTAAGGTACTTCGATACCACTAATAATTATATGTAATACAAGTGAATATAGGTAAATTCAGCACCACCATCAAATATAAACCAAAATGGGTAGGATTTGACCTAAAGACTTAAGAAGACAAGTAGATAGATTGTACTTGATTTCGAATTACTTATTGACATTGTGATTTATAAAATAGGTTACTTGGAACTCGATACGAACTCTGAACCGTACCCGCAACTCAGGACCACAGGTAAGTACATATACAGATTGCTTTTGATTCCTAATAGTTTTTCCTTTATATGTTATACATATGCTCCTTCTCTTGCTGATATGACCATTACATGGGATTAGTATCATGGATATTTATTTTTTCTTGACTTCCTTTCACATGATTACCATACTTTAGACTTATTGAATCCATGAGTACTATTCGGGCGGAAAAATATCTTAGTAGACATGTGAAATACCCATTCCATCCCATTTGTCTGATTGTGACTGATAGCAGCCGCACACGACACGTACGGGGTACCAGATTTACCCCTTAGCCGTTTACATGTCGAACTCGATATTTCAATACACGTAGATAGTTTTTGTTCATTTGTTCATCATGTTGTCTCCACCACTTACCATGTCACTACGTTTTACATATTTACTTTCTAGTTGTTATATCTCATCATTGAGTTGCCTGTTCTTTTCCTGCTATACCATGACGCCTGTTATTTTCTAGTTCAATTCTCATATGCTACTTTCATGTCTTGTAAATTCTATTATGTCTCGAATAGCTTGTCATATGTGTGCTTGTTCTAGTCCTGACTGGATAAACTATTTTTAGGTGATGAGTTAGAGGATTTTGTACTACTTACTATAAGTAGACGGTAGATCCCGATCTTGGTATACCGGAGGATCTGGATGCGACCTTAGCCGAGTTGCCCTCTACAGATGCATTTAGTTAGATATTATTTAGTATTGACCGGATTGTCTCCGGGAACCTATTAGTTGATATATTTTATTTTGAGAATTTTGTGATTTGATTAGTGGATATTCACTTAGTACTACTATTTGATCTTTCTTTGAGACTATTCAGTTTATTTCATATCTTTTCTCTGGCTGTGGTTTATATATATTATTCTGCTTTGGGTTATTTGTGGATTTGGAATGCAAATATGGAATATTTATAAATTGTGTGGTTGTGTTGATAACATATGGAGATTATTAGACAGCGTTCTACCATCGACACTGCGGCGTAGGCTGGACGTACCTACAGCTCATGCCCAAATATTGGGTGCGGGTCGTGACAAGTCACGATCAAAATTGTTCAAGAATGATCAAAATTGAAAATATTTCGGCACGATCAACTACTTAACCAATTCATTTAGGCACGATTATAGAATTAAAATCTAGGTATGACTATGAATCTAAAGAATAGATAAGGTAAGAAATGAAGAACTACAAGATTTTACTAAAAAGACGTGTGATAAGAAATAGATAACAAATCAAATTGAAGTGAGAGTGCAAAGATTTGCGGACCATAAAAAATCAATAGTTGTATGCCCAAAAAGGATATAGTCTCTATAGTAAAAATCGTATATATATCTGAAACCACTTTACCGAGAATCTATGCCCCGCCAGTGTACATCTGGCTACAATAAACTCTTGGTTTCATGACTCAAATAATGATAAGGTATCGAATTTTCTATCAACCATATTCAATACTGTCACCCCCATTTCCCGTATTTCGTATTATACTCTGTAGTTGGATTTTGGCACGTATTTTTATTTTTCTGGACTTGTGGAATTTTGGGTTTTCTTGTAAAATGGGTTTTGACATGGCTTGGTTTTATTTTGTGGAGTAGGATTGGTTTGGTTTGGTTTAATATGATTGGAACACCTTAGCCTATGCTCAACCTTCATTCCACCACAACCCACCCTCATTTAATCCCACCTAACTTTCTCTGTCCTCTTTACTTTCATTTATTTTTTTTCCTCCATTTTTCTTCTTCCTTCCTCCACACAACACTCCACCCATAGGCAAGTGCACCTTGCCACCAAATAAGCACCACTCTTTATTTGTCTATTAGCTAGATTAGGCCATAGAGAACAACATTAGAACTTGATATTTTGTGATTTGGGGTCTCCATTGTTCTAGATCTAAGTTTTTCCTATTTTGGATTTGCATGGTTTTGATCTATTTTAGTTGGGTTTTTGTGGGTTTTGATGTTCCTATGTTGGAGAGAATCAAATTTCACCCAAGGTAGAACTTTAAAAATCCAGATTTGGAGTTGTGATGGCCAAGTTGTGGTGTATTGAAGTTTTGGGAGCCATTGGAGCTCCTTCTCGGCAATGGAGAAGCAGACCTGCTGCGCCGCGCCTTGCGCGCACGCGCTGAACCCGCCTGCGCCGCGCCTTTGCACGCGCGCTGAACCCGCCTGCGCCGTGCTCTTGCGCACACGTTGATCTCACCTAGCAGCTGCGCACCTGCGCCCCCCCCCCCCTTGTGCACCCGCCTGCTGCGCCCACTTGCGCGTGCCCCCGGCGCGCTGACCCTGCTGCGCTTGCCCCCTGCGTACTCGGCCATGCGCCCCTGCGCACTCGGCCATGCACCCCTGCGCACTCGGCCATGCGCCCCTGCGTGCTTGGCACCCTGCGCCCCTTGGTGCGCTGCGACCATTCCCAAGCGCGTCTCTTGGCGCCGCTTACCCGTGCCCCCTGCGCGCTTGGCACCCTGCGCCCTTGGTGCGCTGCGACCATTCCCAAGCGCGTCTTGGCACCGCTTACCCGTGCCCCCTGCGCGCTTGGCACCCTGCGCCCCTTGGTGCGCTGCGACCATTCCCAAGCGCGTCTCTTGGCGCCGCTTACCCGTGCCCCCTGCGCGCTTGGCCCTGTGCCATGGCTTCCCTTCCTGACCCTTGGTGTTTCCCTTGGTTCTCGGTTTTCTCTTGCTAATTTTGTTTTCTGAGGACCTAATGCCCACAGCACAACTTAACTTGACCCGACACATTTCGACACGATTTTCTGTGGCTTTAACTTGAATTCTGCAACCTGTGATTAATCCCCTGCAACTTGATAATTTGATAAGTGGCCCGTGGCGGCGCACTCTAGCCTTTTAACTTGTAACTTGTAACTTAATCTGACTTGATGCTGTTGCGACAGCTGACTAAACTTGACTCTTGTAACTTGCTCTGACACCGTGGGTGTTCCTGCTTGCTTGCTTGTGCAACCCACTTGTCTTGTCTTGCATCATGTCTAGGACGTGACTTCCTGGGTACCACGACCAGGGATTCGCGCTAACATGGATTAGGCTAATGATTAGATCAAACTAGAACATGGAGAATTCCCAGTCACAGGCAATCTCGTTATCTGGGTGCCTTCATTGGACTTGTAGCTTGCCGACGAGTAGAGCACAATTCCAGCACACTGTCATGTGTTGCACCCTCTAAGTCACCTAAGGGTATATCGTCTCCTGGGCGATGTACCCAACCATACTCTCAACCCGCGGAAGGATAATTGGATAGTCTGCAGGGCTTGGGATTGGGAAATTCTCATTGCAGCTTGTTAGTAATTAGGCTTGTGATAACCCTAGTTAGTTAAAGTAGTAAGCCGTAGTAATTGCTTGGCCGCTTGTGAATGTATGGTGTCCAGCCTGGTCTAAGTCTCGTCTAAGTCCCTATACCTGGAACCCTGTACATGATTGTTTTACTTATCTCAAACAATAAATGGATAGGGACAAGTGCTATTCAGGCGAAGGGTTACAACCCCGGTCCTTGTTTGGTTTACGGGTTGTAATCTGGCTCCCGGAATGGTTCAATGTCCCGGGTCGTTTATTGTCCTGTTGTTCTTTTATTACCTGTACTTTCTTCCATTTTTCTTATGTTCTGATATGATGGTTTTGTTCTTATTTCGTGGCCTCCCTTGTGGCACTTGCTCTTTCTGGGGTTTGACCCAGCTGGTTTTGTGTGGCCAGATTTCGGAGCAGCTCCCGAGGATCTACCGAACCTCCAGCCCGATGGTGGCGACTAGAAGAAATTCGGACTACGAGTGGGTTTTCTATTTTGTTTCACTCACTCTATTGTAAAATTATTCTTTTGAGGCGTTTAGCCGACGAGCACCTGTTAGCTCGATGCACATTTACTTACTGTCTGCCTACGGACTGTAAACATGATTAACAAATCCTAGGGTTGATCATGTATGAATAAACTCTTGCTAGTCCCTCGCATTTTGTACGACTAGCTTCATGATCAGCTGAATATGTAATATTTGGGACGCCTTTTATTGTATATTTGGTGGTCTAACATCTTGTAATTATATTACTTGCTTGAGATTGAGACAATAGGTTTGACCTTAAGAGACCGTTGGCTTGTAGTAAACCCTCATATCTAGACAGCCGCGACCGTATAGCGAGGTAGTTTCCATTTCTATATACGTAGCTGGCTATGTTCGACCCCGCTCTCCAGTATTCTGGTTCTGGGGCGTGACAAATACAGACATGACAATTCAAGAGATCAATTGACGCAATTAGGACATAATTTTAAGAATACCCGAAACTTACGCATACCTGAAATTATTTTAACTTAGGGGTCATGCCTCACCAATGCGCTGGCTGCAGTGAACCTGCAGTCTCGATAATTCAGATAAATGGTTGTAGTACGCATCTACTTTGCCATTGTAAGTTACCGAATATTCTTTCAACTATATCCATAAGAATTCCAAGACCTAGTTTTATATCATATGACAAATGGGTTTTGTAACGCCTCAATCCCAAAATACGAAGGACTAGGAACGTAGACATGCCAGCCGTATAATAGATATACGTAAGCTGTAAAATGCAGTAAACCATGACAACTAATCTCATCCACAAATAAAAGAATAATGATAACATAAATCAACTTTGAATTTGTCCTTTTGTACATAACGTTGGGCGGAGACAAATCCACTACCAACCATTTAAAATGGGAAGAAAGAAATACAAAGAAAGAATTTGTAAAAGTAGCAAGATGACCCAAGAGCAATCATCTTCGAAAGAGTGGAGAAGATCACGACCTTGGCTAGAACACCTGCGAAAAATCTTAAAAGCACACACCTGGAGAATTTGCCAGTTCCTCAGAGGGACGTAACAAGATACAAGAAACAACATGCCATATAAACTGTAAGATAAAGTAAAAATACATGCAATAGGGTGCCTAACTGTTCTATAGTGATTATGCAATTAAGAATAACCTCCAACATATGGGCACTCTGGCTATATTGGCATCGCCCCTTTTCTTTTGGAACCAGGTGCCTAAGTCCATAACGTTCCGTGAACGTCAGAGGGAATTAGTAATAGAATACGCCAATAACGTTCCATGAACTTCAGAGGGAATCAGCAATAGAATACGTCCGTAATATTCCATAAACATCAGAGGAATCAGTAATAGAAGACGTCCGTAATGTTCCATGAACGTCAGAGGAAATCAGTAATAGTAGGGTGAACCTGCATCTCCGACGGAGCTTCATGTTACAATGGGGAGTGCATATGTGGCCCATACGTCAAGGGACTGTTTTTCCCACCCAATATCTATCTATGTCATCTCCATAACATATATGAACCTCTAATAACTGCCAAATCTACTAGTCATGCAACTCTATTGGTAGTTATTTCCTAATCGTCGCACGTCTCATACGTATCGGTGGTCAACCGACTAAGCGAGTCTGTATCCTACATGTGACTCACAACTCGTGGTACAACATGTGTCAAGGCAAAATGAGATATACCGATACCTAATTTTTAGTGGGTGGTCAACAAGTGCTAAGTCAATGTAGAAGAAGAAAATAAAACATAAAACGACAAATACAGTCGTTTGCACCCAAGTATGACTTGGACACATAGTGTGAAAGAAAAAGGCAATATAAGAATAAAATAAATAAAATAGTAAAAAATGACAGAGTATAATGGCAAGATATCTTGTCGGAGGGCGGTGTACTGAAATAGCAAGTCCAGTGATCAGAATGGTCACAATAAAAAGTCAGATCCCACAAATGACTCCGGATGCTGAAACAAACATCACGAACATTTTTGGTAAAAAGAAATGCCAAAAAACGCCTACTCAAAAATCCAATTCTGGATACAGGGACAAAATCATAATTTGGGTCAAAACGATGTTCGTCGTTGGACCC
The DNA here is from genome assembly GCA_029216955.1 of Iris pallida. Taxonomy (NCBI): domain Eukaryota; kingdom Viridiplantae; phylum Streptophyta; class Magnoliopsida; order Asparagales; family Iridaceae; genus Iris; species Iris pallida. The sequence goes on from JANAVB010039219.1 coordinate 776,203, forward strand.
ATTTTGTACCAAAAAGCGTGCCAGTACCTACGGTCTCTAAGTCATCAAATTATATGTCTACGGGTCCGATTTGACGATACGAACCCAACCGTATGTCTGTAACACCCAATTTTCCAGATGAGGGTAATTTTGAAAATTTGTAATTATAATTATTTATTGATATTTATTTCATATTATGATTTTTGGTGATTTTTAATCATTTTTAAACTATTTAAACCATGACTTGTAACTTTGGTATTTTGCTAGTGTAACACTAGAGACAGCTTGACCTTAGAGCCTAGCCATGTGATTAGGATGTTTCATTTATCATTTCCAGTTTGAGGATATTTTCGTCATTTGAATTTAATTGAATGTAATATATATTATTTGGAATTATATAGTATTAATTAGAATTATTGGAATTTAAGTGATTTTTAGTATAATTTAATTTAGTGCTGTTCTTGACTTTGACTCATGGTGACTTTGGAGACTCTCCTAGAAGCTAACCCTAGTCATGACCACTTACTTAAATTATGAAACCCTAGCTAACCTAAGTTAATGATACTCTAGTCATTAGGATTAAATTTGGGAAATAGGATTAATGAATGGGTTGGTTAATGACTTGTGATTTCATAAGTCGTGGCTTATGGCTTAGGCCCATAGAGGCCCATAGGCAACTAGTGAAACCTTAACCCTAGCCCTACACCACTTGGCCGGCCACATTGGTTTCCCCCCATCTATTTAATGTCTCCTCAAACTTAGGGCTAGCCTCCTTTAGGAATTTGCAAGTTTGGAAATATAGGTAAACCCTTTTTCCCCAATCCATAACTTCTCCATTTCAACTCCTTTTTCCTTTCTTTCTTGCAATAGGTTCTAATCTCTGTGCATTTGATGGCTATGGTGAGAAATTTTAGTGAAGGAGCAATTTGAAGGAGTTTGGGTAGCTTGAGGAACAACTCTCTTTGAGGCTTTTTGAACCATTTCTCACACTTAGGTAAATTCCTATCCTCTCCAAAATAGTGTTTTAATTGCATGAATAGGAAGCCCTAGGTCTACCCTAACTGTTGGTATAGGCCTTGTTAGTTTTCGTGTCCAATACATGTCCGTATCGGACACGTATCAGTGGATACACATAGGTGTTCGATGAAATACCACAGTGGGCATTTCATCCTTGTTTTCGGATTTGGTTTGAATAGGAAATTAGGGTTTAGTCTCGCTTATTGTTTTCTGGTGGACTGAGGTGGTAGTAGTGTCGTGTCGGGTCGCTATGGACACGGGTATACGTGGGGTGCAGCGCACGCATGCACGCGTGACACTTTTCCTGCTACTCGGGGTCCACAGTGCACTGGATACGTCACTTGGACACGTGAAACTTGACACATGGGTGTGGGCAGACACTGACACGAGGCTCCCAAAATTTCTTGAGTCCTCGTGTCGTGTCGGACACGGAATCGGGTGTGCACTGGTCGTGCACTGTGCTGTGTTCGGTTCTATTCTTTTCCTGTGTTTTAATTCCGTTTTAAATGTTTAAATTGTGATTAAAATGCTAATTAGATTCCTAGACATAATTGTTAATCTCTATTAAGTTGGATTTACATAGTAGATTAGGTTGTTGTCATGTGAAATGGGATTCGAATGTGAGTGGGTATTTGACTGATACACTGATACATGGTTATTCAGTTTTTCCTAAAACTTAATCTTATTTAATTTGATTTCTAATTGTTGTTTCAGTTATCAATTATTCCCACATAATTGTTAGCTCATGATAGACTGATTTACTTGTGGAATAGGTTGTTTGAATTGAGAATGGAACATTGACATTGAGTTGGGCTTTCAATGTGTATCGACTGATACATTGTTTTCCAAAAACTAAATTGATTTCATTTCCTTTTAACTGTCAATTCCTGTTTTATCCCAGTTTCAAACTGGATTTTGGAATGATCTATTGAACTGTTAATTCCCCATACATTGTATTGTTTTGTTTCATTGTTGAATGTGGATTGGGTTATCTTTCCTGTCAACCGTTTAAAAGGTAAACTGTCAATTAAATTGACTTGAAACCTGAGATATGTTTCCCTATTGAACTGTCACATGATCCCATAGCTGAGAATTGGATTGAATCCCTTCCAAATATCTGAGTATTGATTCGTTTTCCTTAACTGATTGATTCATTCCTATTCACTGTCAATGTGTTTCCAGTTTGTCACTACACTGATTTCTTCCTACGCCACTGTTTCCAGGTTTACCATTCACTGTTTTTCCATGTTAACTCACTGTTTTCATATCACTACACTGATTTCTATCCTTTGACACATGAACACAATGTATACTACACTGTTTACTTGTACACTGTTTGTTTCCTATCCATGTTCACTCACTGTTTTCCATTTTCCTGTTTACACACATATTCCCAATTACCCTCACACACACCACAAGTTTATATCAATGTAACACTCTCATGTCTCACTAACACACACACATGTCCTTATCATCCTCACTCTCACACACACCCTCCTATTGACACTTTGTCACACATGCTATGATCTCACAACCTCATGTGACACTCTCATGTCACTTCACACACACACACACACACATGTACACAATCGCATTCCCTTTTCCTTATTCTTTATATATATAATATATATATATATATATATATATATATATATATATAATATATATATAATATATAGTGTGAGATTCACATATTCATGAATCCTATATTATTTGAGTGTACTATATTATATTATATATGTATTGATATGTTAATATGTGATGTGCAGGTTGGCTAGGGCATGATATAGCCTATAGCCTAGGGCTCATGGCCTATGGGTGTGTCTGGTTGCCTAGTGAGTGTCTAGTTAGACTTGTATAACCTTGTTTAGACCTAGAATAGACTAGTTAGACTAGTATAGACTTGTTTGACTTAGGTTTGACCTAGTTGACCTAGTTTGACTTCTAGGGTTGACCAGAGTTGACCAAGAGTTGACTTTGGTCTAGATTGACCTAGATTCATTTAGAATGCATTGAATTGCATCTTATTATCATTTTAGACTTATAGCGACTTATACTGTTCTATAGGAGACAGACACCACTCCTCGGACAGTAGATATTCTTCAGATACTCAAGATACAGGAGAGTACATTCTCTGATCATTTCATATCATGCTTAGGAGTATATTTCCTGCTTTAGATTACTTTACATGATGCTGACACGTTGAAACACGGATTAGTACTATATGGATCTTGTCGTGCGATGTTATCCCCTTAGCGGATACATCGGGTATTTCGTGTTCGTGTACTTTATCATGAGCATCGTGTACTCCTTGTGTTCGTGCTTGTGGTGTGCAAATCGTGTGAAATCGTGTATACTCATGTTCTCACATGATCTTCGTGTGCGACTATACTTCGTGTACGATAACATAACTTGGCTAGATCCTTGTGTATTGATTGGGGCGGGGGAGTAGAAGTGGTTATGTAATCAATCCAGTAGATTACTCGTGTGCAACCTCTTTAGATTACTCGTGTACAACATCGTGCCGTTTACATAACCATCTTGTGCTCTGAATCACTAGTCACTAATAGTTCTCTATATATTGTAGCTATTTACTTACAGTCTCTCTTTTTACATCATGTTGTTCTTCAGTTTCCTGTATCTTACTCTCTAGCATGTTTATATTTCCTAACCTGTTATGATTTTGTTGAGATGTACTGTGCGCTCTTGTCCTGACTGGACATGTTGAAAATATTACAGAGGATGAGGCTGAGGCGTTCTGCCCTACTTATTACGTGCGACCCTAGAGGATTGCTGTGACTTGGACCAGCAGTAGGACCCACTAGCAGTTGATGACACTTCCCTAGATTATGATGTCTTATTATCTTTTCTGGATTACTGTATTGAGATTCTGAGATGTTATTTGGATATGTACTTATTTAGACACTTAGACTTATCTGGATTGTATCTCTATGGATTTCATTCTGTTCTATTTATCTATCTTTTATCATGCTCTACCTTAGATGTGATTGAGATTGTATTGCTATGTCACCTCCATTCGGAGTGTATATATTGTACATGTACATTTATATTGTTAGATGTTGACCTAGGACAGCGTTCTACCACCGACACTGCGGCGTAGGCTGGACGTACCCAAGTCTCGTGCCCTTACTCTAGGGTGCGGGTCGTGACACGTTTTTAGTAGTGGCCCATGCAGGTCAGGTTTATGTAGTGGTATTCGAACTAGAGTATCAACAGCCTGCAGTAGGATTAGGATATTTTGAGGGTACTCAATCACACTAGAAAAACTCCTTATCATATTCCTTTTATCTAAATTTGCTACTTATCGTCTTCCCTTGAATTTTTAACTGTCCTTCTTTGATATTTTGACTCATTCTCAGTAATTGGTTCTTGTTTGATCTGTGTCTCCAGGATAGTTGAGACACGATCGCATCGCTCTGGCCCAGCAGACGCTGGTGAGAGGTCTACCACCCTCGCCCGATTGAGGACGCTTGGACCACAGCACCTCCTGTTTTGCTCATATAGGAGCGTCTGCAGCTTTTGGGAGTGTACCTCCACCTGTCCGGAGGTCTTCCCCCGTCATTCCGGATACATTCCAGCAGCAGTTACCTTCAGGGGCAGTGGCTCAGATGTTTACCCTTTTCTAGCAATTCCTGGAGACTCAACAGCAGATGCAGCAGAGTCAGTCTGCTGATCTCCGATAGAGCGTACACGATACCCACCAGTTGGTCAAGGCGACAGTAGAGCTGGTGGCTGCTCGGCCACTGGGAGGCCAGATTCGCATCAGTATCAGCAGAGGCCTGTTCAGCAGCACCTTCAGGGTCAGAGACGTACATATTTCCACCATGCATCTAGACAGCAGCAGGACGCTTGGTGCAACTTCTGCAAGAAGGCAGGCCATGGGTGGAACGGCTGCAGGATGAGGCTTGGCAGGTGTTTACTTTGTGGTTCAGCGGAGCATCGGTGTAGGAAGTGTCCCAAGAGCCAGACAACAATGACTCAGAGAGCAGGAGCGAGGGCTCCGGTGAGCCAGCAGGAGGGATTACCCTTTCAGACTCAGCCGCAGAGTTTCGCACAGCATCAGGCTGGAGGAGACCAGCAGGGGCGAGCTTATCGCAGGTTCTGTCCATCTCAATTACGTTCCTTGCCATATTTTTAACCATCTCGAAATTCAGTTCCAACAGATCTTGCTTATCGTTCTTGTTCGTAGATAAATCTGATTCTTGGTATTCATTGTCGATTTAATTTTCTGTTAGATAAATATATGGGCTAGGTCACCTCAGTTATGGGATCTAGAATCTTCGATAGTGTGTTAGCTGGCATAGTGAGGACATATAGTCGAATTTATGACGTATTTCTGGGTGTGGGAATTTAAGGTTTTCGCTGCCAAGCATGCTACAATGTGAAAATTTTAAATACCATGATTCTAGAGGTATGTGCCTTAGTCAAGGACTCTGTGATTATCGTAGCCTTGCTCACTAGCATGACGAAGACTCTGAGTAACATGATTTTGGACAGATGCATATGATTATCAGATTATATCTTGAGAAGGTTTTTAAACATATCATCTCTATCATACCCTTCTGTTGTTTTAAAAATTGTATTCCATCAAATAACTTAGGAGTAGGAATATTTTAGTTGTAGAGCTTATTCATATGTAGTTCTTTCATAGTGTAATGATGTGATGACTTGTAGAGTGTCTGTACCCTGGAGATGATAGTTAGTAGTGGTATTAGAATAGTAACCCATTGTAGATGATTTCCCTGTTATTTATAATACCAACCAGTTTACATATAGGATGTTAGTATGCCTTACAGCCTTCATGATTGTTATTACTTTCCTTACCTTTTTCCAGTGTGACACCCATGACCAGAGCCTGTCCTTGAGTATAGTTGCAGTTCACCTAAGGCTGAGAGGTCTATATACATATAGATTGCAGATGATATTGGCATATGTGATGGGTTGGTTGGTATCTATAGGCCATTGTTGTATAGGGTATTGACAAGTTATTTAACCTATATTTGGCTCAGTTTTCTATTTTAGTTAATTTCTCTTTGTGTGGAGTTCAGTCATGTTTGATCAACCTTTATAGGCAGTGTGCAGACCCTTCACTTGATACCCTGTCCCCTTGGTTCAGACTTGTACAAGTTGTTCACTGCACACAAATTTCATTACCTACCATGTTGCATCATAGGTTTCACTGGACCATAGTTCAGACCCCAATTATTGACTCACCGATATAACCATCAACCCTTACCATATTCTGCATATCTGGAGAGTTAGTATCATGCATACTAGAGGCATGTACTCACCACTTGGGACAGTTCACTGTTCTGTCCCAGTACACCTTACAGTATCTGACCCTTTCATTGGAGTGCTAGGCATGTGGTGGGAGTGTGTGTTTTAGACCCTGAGTAGAGTTGAGGTGATGAGGGTTAATATATATAGTTTATATATATGTAATGTATTTTGATTGGTACGTAGCCTGCACTCATTTGCAGTATACTGCCTATTGCATTCCCTGTACACCAGTCTGGTTCACTTCTTCATACCACTGTCCTGCATATAGTTAGTTCAGCCAGATATAAAGGAGAGGCCAGGTTGATCTAGAGGCATGTTTCAGTCACCATGTAGGTTTCCTTTCACTTTGACTATACAAGTAGACCCAAATGTCTTGTCCTTTAGCTCAAAATTTCAGTCTCCTTAGCATCATTCCCTTCTGCCTACACTAATGATGCAGACCATTCATCCTTAGCCTAAATTCTAAGCATCTGTTCAGTCACTTATAAGTTTAGTCTACTTTAATCCTTGGTTGATCAGTCATATATATATAGATGATATACTTAGGATATATGTGATGGGTTGTTGTTCTTGAGCATATATAGGTGGTATTTGGGATTGGTGTGCTCAGCTTATAGGTACTTAGTTATGGGTGACTTGATAGGATTGGAAAGTTAAGAGCTAGCCTAATAGAGTTTCTCTTTTTGCTAAATTCTGGTTGCCAACACTTAGGTAGCTAGCATAGGTAAAATCCTAAGAAGTTGACTAGCTGATGACCAAGTACTTGGATGTTGAGAAATTGACAAAGTTGACCTAGAAGGGGGTACGATCATCTTAATTTCGAGGATGAAATTTTTCTAAGGTGGGTAGGATTGTAACACCCAGTTTTCCAGATGAGGATAATTTTGAAAATTTGTAATTATAATTATTATTTATTGATATTATTTCATATTATGATTTTTGGTGATTTTTAATCATTTTTAAACTATTTAAACCATGACTTGTAATTTTGGTATTTTGCTAGTGTAACACTAGAGACAGCTTGACCTAGAGCCTAGCCATGTGATTAGGGTATTTCATTTATCATTTCCAGTTTGAGGGTATTTTCGTTATTGAATTTAAATAAATGTAATATATATTATTTGGAATTATATAGTATTAATTAGAATTATTGGAATTTAAGTGATTTTTAGTATAATTTAATTTAGTGTTATTCTTGACTTTGACTCACGGTGACTTTGGAGACTTTCCTAGAAGCTAACCCTAGTCATGACCACTTAGTTAGATTATGAAACCCTAGTTAACCTAAGTTAATGATACTCTAGTCATTAGGATTAAATTTGGGAAATAGGATTAATGAATGGGTTGGTTATATGACTTGTGATTTCATAAGTCATGGCTTATGGCTTAGGCCCATAGAGGCCCATAGGCAACTAGTGAAACCCTAACCCTAGCCCTACACCACTTGGCTGGCCACATTGGTTTCCCACCATCTATTTAATGTCTCCTCAAACTTAGGGCAAGCCTCCTTTAGGAATTTACAAGTTTGGAAATAGAGGTAAACCCTTTCCTCCCCAATCCATAACTTCTCCATTTCAACTCCTTTTTCCTGCTAATTTCTTGCAATAGGTTCTAATCTCTGTGCATTTGATGGCTATGGTGAAAAATTTCAGTTAAGGAGCAATTTGAAGGAGTTTGGGTAGCTTGAGGAACAACTCTCTTTGAGGCTTTTTGAACTATTTCTCACACCTAGGTAAATTCCTATCCTCTCCATAAAATAGTGTTTTAATTGCATGAATAGAAAGCCCTAGGTCTACCCTAACTGTTGGTATAGGCCTTGTTAGTTTTCGTGTCCAATTTGTGTCCGTATCGGACATGTATCAGTGGATACACATAGGTGTTCGATGAAATGCCACAGTGGGCATTTCATCCTTGTTTTCGGATTTGGTTTGAATAGGAAATTAGGGTTTAGTCTCGCTTATTGTTTTCTGGTGGACTGAGGTGGTAGTAGTGTCGTGTCGGGTCGCTATGGACACGGGTACACGCGGGGTGCAGCGCACGCGTGATACTTCCCCTGCTACTCGGGGTCCACAGTGCACTGGATACGTCACTTGGACACGTAAACTTGACACATGGGTGGTGGGCAGACACTGACACGAGGCTCCCAAAGTTTCGAGAGTCCTCGTGTCATGTCGGACACAGAATCGGGTGTGCACTGGTCGTGCACTGTGCTGTGTTCGGTTCTATTCTATTTTCCTGTGTTTTAATTCCGTTTTAAATGTTTAAATTGTGATTTAAAATGCTAATTAGATTCCTAGACATGTAGTTAATCTCTGTTAAGTTGGATTTACATAATAGATTAGGTTGTTGTCATGTGAAATAGGATTCGAATGTGAGTGGGTATTTGACTGATATACTGATACATGGTTATTCAGTTTTCCTAAAACTTAATCCTATTTAATTTGATTTCTAATTGTTGTTTCAGTTATCAATTATTCCCACATAATTGTTAGCTCATGGTAGATTGATTTACTTGTTGGAATAGGTTGTTGAATTGAGATAGAACATGACATTGAGTTGGGCTTTCAATGTGTATCGACTGATACATTGTTTTCCACAAACCAAATTGATTTCATTTCCTTTTAACTGTCAATCATGTTTATCCCAGTTTCAAACTGGATTTTGGAATGATCTATTGAACTGTTAATTCCCCATACATTGTATTGTTTTGTTTCATTGTTGAATGTGGATTGGGTTATCTTTCCTGTCAACCGTTTAAAAGGTAAACTGTCAATTAAATTGACTTGAAACCTGAGATATGTTTCCCTATTGAACTGTCACATGATCCCATAGCTGAGAATTGGATTGAATCCCTTCCAAATATCTGAGTATTGATTCGTTTTCCTTAACTGATTGATTCATTCCTATTCACTGTCAATGTGTTTCCAGTTTGTCACTACACTGATTTCTTCCTATGCCACTGTTTCCAGGTTACCATTCACTGTTTTTCCATGTTAACTCACTGTTTTCATATCACTACATTGATTTCTTTCCTTTGACACATGAACACAATGTACACTACACTGTTTACTGTACACTGTTTGTTTCCTATCCCTGTTCACTCACTGTTTTCCATTTTCCTGTTTACACAACATTCCCAATTACCCTCACACACACACAAGTTTATATCAATGTAACACTCTCATGTCTCACTAACACTACACATATGTCCTTATCATCCTCACTCTCACACACACACCCTCCTATTGACACTTTGTCACACATACTATGATCTCACAATCTCATGTGACACTCTCATGTCACTTCACACACACAGCATGACAATCACATTCCCTTTTCTTATTCTCTATGTATATGTATATATACACATGTATATATATATATATATTATATAATATTATATATATATATATATATATGTATATATATATATATATATAGTATATTACATATATATATATACATGTATATATACACATGTATATATATATAATATATAATATATATATATTATATATATAATATGTATGTGAGATTCACATATTCATGAATCCTATATATTTGAGTGTACTATATTAATATTATGTATTGATATGTTAATATGTGATGTGTGGGTTGGCTAGGGCATGATATAGCCTATAGCCTAGGGCTCATGGCCTATGGGTGTGTCTGGTTGCCTAGTGAGTGTCTAGTTAGACTTGTATAACCTTGTTTAGACCTAGAATAGACTAGTTAGACTATTATAGACTTGTTTGACTTAGGTTTGACCTAGTTGACTTCTAGGGTTGACCAGAGTTGACCAAGAGTTGACTTTGGTCTAGATTGACCTAGATTCATTTAGAATGTATTGAATTGCATCTATTATCATTTAGACTTATAGTGACTTATATGTTCTATAGGAGACAGACACCACTCCTCGGACAGTAGATTCTTCAGATACTCAGGATACAGGCGAGTACATTCTCTGATCATTTCATATCATGCTTAGGAGTATATTTTCTGCTTTAGATTACTACATGATGCTGACACGTTGGAAACACGGATTAGTACTATATGGATCGTGTCGTGCGATGTATCCCTTAGCGGATACATCGGGTATTTCGTGTTCGTGTACTTTATCATGAGCATCGTGTACTCCTTGTGTTCGTGCTTGTCGTGTGCAAATCGTGTATACTCATGTGCTCACATGATCTTCGTGTGCGACTATACTTCGTGTACGATAAAATAACTTGGCTAGATCCTTGTGTATGATTGGGGCGGGGGAGTAGAAGTGGTTATGTAATCAATCCAGTAGATTACTCGTGTGCAACCTTTAGATTACTCGTGTGCAACATCGTGCTGTTTACAAACCATCTTGTGCTCTGAATCACTAGTCACTGATAGTTCTCTATATATTGTAGCTATTACTTGCAGTCTCTCTTTTTACATCATGTTGTTCTTCAGTTTCCTGTATCTTACTCTCTAGCATGTTTATATTTCCTAACCTGTTATGATTTTGTTGAGATGTACTGTGCTCGCTCCTGTTCTGACTGGAATGTTGAAAATATTACAGAGAGGACGAGGCTGCGGCGTTCTGCGCTACTATTACGTGCGACCCTAGACGATTGCTGGACTTGGACCAGCAGGAGGACCCACTAGCAGTGATGACACTTCCCTAGATTAGGATGTCTTTATTATCTTTCTGGATTACTGTATTGAGATTCTGAGATGTTATTTGGGATAGTACTTATTTAGACACTTAGACTTATCTGGATTGTATTCTCTATGGATTTCATTCTGTTCTATTATCTATCTTTTATCATGCTCTACCTTAGATGTGATTGAGATTGTATTGCTATGTCACCTCCATTCGGAGTGTATATACTGTACATGTACCTTATATTGTTAGATGTTGACCTAGGACAGGTTCTACCACCGACACTGCGGCGTAGGCTGGACGTACCCACGTCTCGTGCCCTTACTCTAGGGTGCGGGTCGTGACAATGTCCAAAATTGGATTCCGGTAGGCTATGCACAAATTTGCCCGTTGGATCGGGTCGCGGGCCCGCCAAAATAGTGTTCCCGTCGACCTTCTCAGAATCGGACCAAATTTGGCACACAAGACCAAAAAAATGACACGGTCTTGATGGCGTAAGTTTCGTCTTAATATGACGAACGTGCATGAAGTTATTGGCTAGTTTGCAAAGGAGCCGATATGGGATATCTTAACGGATACGCCTCGATTTCGTCGTGCACGCACAATGAAATTAAGTTCCGTCGAATCCCACACGTCGACAACATCCATACGCGTCTTTCGATGCTCATGAGTTACGACTATGTCGCCCGGTTTGTCGGGACGTATGTCGTATCTTTTACGTCTCGCACCCGGTATAGGGGCACGAGTGCATAACAGTGTCCAGCCTACGCCGCAGAATCGACGGTAGAACGCTGTTCTAGGTCGCTAACTAATAACTCATGCAATGATATAATGTACCTATCATAGATCTCAACTCCGAATGAAGGACAAGTATAAGATATGGTAATACTCAATCACAGTCTAAGCATGATAAGATATCAAAGAAGTCTAAATAACTATAAGACTCCACAAACAACAACTAATAATAATATTCAAACAAAACTTAAATATAATGTCAAAATCTTCACTTATTACAATTTGAGTTCAAAACAGAAATCTAGAACAAGTCCTCTAAACTAGTCTCCTGGTACTCCTGAAAATTTGGACTCAGGTGGCTATTCCCTCCTCAGATCCATAGCAGGTAGGGCACGTATCCTCAGGACAAACATCTAAAAAATATATCCAGTCAGGATGGAACGAGCACACCTCATCTAACAATTTCAAGTAAGTGACAAAGACTATAAAGCAGTTATAGACAGTTATATTGATGAATCATGAAGTTTGAGACATGTAATGAAGTAGGACAAGTCAACAAGGAATGTCAATATAGAGAATATGAGAGCATGTCAATGAAACTGAAAATAGAGACAGCTAACTAGAATAATATGATACGAGTCTAATCTGTAAAACATGAGACAACGTGATTCTAGTACACGACATTAGTCTAGTGTGTTTTGAGATTCTGTTCTTATCATGAAAATGATTAGCGAGTAAATACGACACATCGTATACTTAGCAAGCGTACGATGGCTATCTTTCTTGTTTAGATGAGTAAATACGGCACATCGCACGTTCGGCCAAGCGACGACGGCTATCTTTCTTGTAATACAGTACATCGCACGCTCGGCCAAGCGGCGATGGCTATCTTTCTTGTAAGGTGGTTCTTTGAATACGGCACGTTGCATACCGGGCCTAGCAGTGACGGCCATCTTGCTTGTAGTGATGATTCTTGTATGATTTGAACATTTAGTGCTTGTAGGTGTTTCGAGTAGATGGTTCTTGTGAGTGGTTCGAGTAATAGAGGCTAGACGAGTCAAAATACATGTATTGCGAGTGAGTGAATCCAGAATACTAATACGTGTTGTGACAGAGAATCAAATAGAACTATACTAGAACTGAATCACAGTAATCATCAAATAAATGAAAGAACTATCAGAGAATGTACTCGCCTGTCGTCCAGAGCAATGAATGAGGATCGATGCCCAAAGTAGTGTCACACAAACCTATTTATGAGGTATACATGGTTACTTGATATTTTAGAATAAACTGTGAATCTACATGCACTTATTTCATGATTCTAGGCCTTTCTAGGTCAAAAGTCAAACTTGGACACACTGGGTCAAACTTAAGCTATTAGGTCAAACCTGGTCAACTTGGCTTAAATCTAAAGTTTTGTTAGAAGTCTAGTTAGTGATAAGCTAATGAGATACATTCCATACTAAATCTTAGATTTCACTTGTCCCCTAGAGCAATGTCATAATACCAAACTCAACTCTACATTAAGCCACCATTTCCCATAAACATCTACTATATATACCTCTCATTAAAACCATATAGCACATTTCCTAAAACTCTTACCAACCTCTCATGCATAAATATAAATATAGAGTATACTAGAGGATTTATATCTATATAAGGTGGCCTATACATATTGGTTGACTCCTAAAGGCTGCCTAAGGTTATGCCAAAAACTGGTATAAAATTGAGGGTTATAGGTGATGAGTGGACTGCTAAGGGGATGGGTAGACAAAACTCACTACATAACCTTACTATATATGTAGGCCACTACCTACATTGGACAGGACTAATATAATAGGTAAGCCCCTATTGATCGAGTTATGTTACCAAGGACTCATATATCTAATTATGTATTTGCATTACATGTGAACCTAACTGGTATCTATATGTATACATATATGCACACAAGTTTACCTGTAGGTATAAATGGGACAGGTACCATCCTAAGGGTATCAGGTCATATGGTTCACTGGACATTGGCCTCTTCTCTATATCCAGCTGATACATAATGGAAACACCTATATCTGATACTCTACATTAGTGTATCCTCACATCTCTCAAGGAAAGGCCAAGCTAACCCCACATTTGTCCATGGCTAAACCCCAAGCCAAGTGCCAAATCGAGCCACCTCTACTGTTCTGATACTTAAGCATCTAGGTGATACTCTATATTACTAATACACTCATCTTCTCACACTCCCTTAGCCACACATATAATTTACTCACTCAAGACACTCACTAACCAAGCACAGGCCACTGTCACCCTACAATGCAGTGCAACTCAAAGCCAAACCACACTCCATAGGTACTGCGCCACTGCAGCTGTGCCCCATATCCTCAACTCTCCTCACTGAACAGAACACCCACACCACTCAATACATATACTGAACCTCCTCTCACATATACAGACACGATAAGGATACAAACATCACATAATATACATAGACACACATAATCAAGCCTCCCCATAACCTCAAATCATCCCTATTAGTAAACAAAGAAGTTTTCTACATGTTTGATACAATTGGATAATCAAGGACTGACAATGAGGCTAACTCAGGTCTATATTAACCGATACCCAAAAGAAATGATCAAGGTCTGAACAAATGAATGCACGGGATTGATCCAAAGGGCAGAACCATACTTATACTGTACAATAATGACTGAACAACTTTCAAATATATAGGCAAAATTAAGTGGTTTGATGGAATGTAGGATATACTATGTGTACAGTAAATGTGAATGTGCAGTTAGCTCATCTAATTGCAGTATTGATTAGTGTATGAAGGGAAATGCAAGATATGATGTAGTGAAATGGATTTGTGAATGAAATTTGCAAATGCAAAGGAGCATAGTGCAGTGTATACAAGTATGAAGTAGGGATGCAAGTGTTCAGGTAGCAAGAGGGAAATGCAGCAGGTAAATAGACAATTACAGGCAATGTACAACATGCTAATGAATGTGCAAGTGAGTATGGAGTGTCAAGTGAGTGTCAATGCATGTGCAAGTGTCAAAGGGTGTGCAAGGAGTGAAATCTATAGGAGTGGTGTCAAAAGAAAATAGAGCAGTGTGTGCAGCATGTCTCGACCGCACAGAATAGAGTTTGTGGGATCTGCCATGGCTAGAATAGGCCATGGCTCGAAGCCCAACACCCAAGTCTACCTGTCAGTCACCTAGCCAACCCAAATCAGTGGCTAGGTAATGAAAATAAGGTGTGTCGAGGGAGAACAATGACCCTAGCAGCAGGGCATACACTGTTCATAGTGTAATTCCTGGCCGGGTGTCCCCGTGTCCAAAAACAATTATCAAATCACCTCGAAATCACCCCAGTCCAATACCTATGTATTATGCAGGTAATTAGCATCCCAAATATACAATTATATCATAAATTAGAGATCAAAACCTCCTATGGGACATTTCGTCGAACACTTGAGATACTTATCCGATACTCTTGCAATACGTACCCCAAATGGATTCAAAATCGAACCAAACTTAACCTAATGCTAGGGGGACCCTAAATGAATGCATCTATGAAAGAAAATAGAAATTAGAGGAGGTTTAGATGTTCTTACCAATTGGGAGTTGGAATCCCAATGTAAATCCTAGAATAGATCTCCCACCAAGCTCTAATGGCCAAATTGCTCCAAATCCATCCTAGCTAGCCAATAGAGGCCTCCTCTTTTCAAGAGGAAGAGTTTGCAATTGGTTTGGATGATTTGGAGTTGATTTGAGGAATGGAGGCAAATTTGGGGAAGAACACAAACTAGGGTTAGGGTTATAATGAAAGAGGGGAAGAGGAGGCTATGTAGGTGTTAAATAGGAAGGGAAAGGGTTGTCTTGGCCGACCAAGGGTGTGGGCTAGGATTTGGGTTTGGTGAAAATGGCTAAAAGACTTCCTAAAATATCAATTTAAGGCCCATAAAGGGAAAGGCACAAAGTGGCTAATGTTTTAAATCACTAAATGGATTCTAAGTGTTAATCTAGCTAGATTAGAGCTTCACTTAAGTTATCTAATCTCTCTACTAAGTTTTTATGGTCATGGTCATTGTCTAATCAATATAGTTCTAAGGTTTCACTTAACAAGACACTAATACAATTCATCAACTTAAATAATAAATCAAAAAATTTACCAATTATCCAAATACCCTTACTCCAGAATGTGGTGGTGACAATATCGGGAAGTTTTTCTAAAATTTCTATATTTTAAAAATGGTTTTTCCTCAAAATTGGGCAACCGATTTATCGGCACACAGTCGCCAAAATTGACTTCTGCAAAATGGGTTTGGTTGCCCTATATTTTGTCTAAAAGTGTGTTCAAATAGTTTGTGAAAATTCTACACATTTAGCCTTAAATTTGCCTTCCAATATTGGTGTTAGGCTGTCCTATCTGCTATTTGTGAAACAGTTTCTCGCTGGTTTTTACATAAAAGTTTTTGGTCGATTGCTCGTCTTTTTCTAAACCTACTTGTTGGGATATCGAGGGGGTCATGTAGGCTTCCTATAGAATCAAATAAATTCGAATATGATTGATCGTAGAAGGAGAGAAGCGGTTGGGAAGAGGGGTACCTCACGGTTTGCTGTGACAGAGCAGTGCTCTGTTACTGTCGGTTTTGGGTGGCGCGGTGGTGCTGCAGTGGTCGACAGTGGCGCACAGGCGACCGGGAAGGGGCACAACGACGTCTAGAAGGCTTCGGGTTGAAGGGAGGAAGTCTCAAAGAAATTTCGATAGGGTTTTCCTTTCCAAAAGTTTCGGCAGGGGCCTTTATTCATGCGAGTTCCGAATTAAATTCAATTTTTAAATCGAATTTTTGGCTTCAGATTGGTGCAAATCTAACCGAGATTAGGAAGTCAGATTTGCTACAAACCTATGGGAGATTTGATTCAAACTAAATTTGGATTTTAAAATCCTCTGCAATCTATTCCTCTCATCCTTTTCTATCTATTCTATTGTCGGCCCTTCACAATTACTGTTCCCGCTGGGAACAATAATGTGTGGGTTTTTTTGTTTGTTTATATATATATATATATATATATATATATATATATATATATATATATATATATATATATATATATATATATAAGAAATTCTAAAAAAAATCCATTAAAATGTCCAAAATCCTAGAAATAAAAAATAAGTTTATATACAACTAAAAATATATATTTTTGTATAATTACACATTCATAAATATAAGGGGACATAAGTTACTGGAAATTTATTTATTAAAGAAAATTTTCAAAAAGATTTCTAATGGTAAATCTAAAACAAAATTATAAATTCTAAGTAGCTATTAATTATTTTTGTGAAAAAGAATAATTTTCTCATTCCCTCATGTCATATAAAATATTTATTTTATAAAGTATTCGACATACATCATAAGCTTCATTAACCAAATCTAAATTTTCTTATAAAAAAACAAATTTAGAATTTTTTTTCCTAATAATAGAACAAAATAATAATAATAAATTTGAAATCCGAGGGGGTTTACAGGTTTTCTGTCATATGACACATGGGTTTTCTATCACAGCAAGTCTATATGCTCCTAGAATTTCTAGACCTAGTTTTATGGTTTCCAACTTGCAGAATTCAAAGTTAAGTCCCAATTGAGGGGCACGCATATAAATCATATAAAAACCATAAATATATAATTTATACAATATTTATGTTCAGTTTAATCTCTGGAATCCAGATTTGGAATTTTAGAAATAATTATGGTTATGTCTATACTATGTCAACTAGTCTTGTCCGAAATATTACCGAATCATTGCTATGACTTATATCTATGAAATATCATATAAAAACATATTTAAATCTGCCTATAACTTAGAAAATAATATCATATTTATATACCAAAATCAGCCCCTATTTATGAGCCAATGTACGCCATAAATTCAACCATAAACCTAGTCTAATGGCCCATATTTTTAGGGTTCATATTTGACATAGAAGTACCATAAACCTATGATAGAAATACTTTAGTTATAGATTTTAAATACATAAATATTCAGATTTAATGTTTGTTAACAAACACATAAACTATTCCAAAAAAACTAGCAAAATATGTGTTACCATAATTTCTAATCTTCCACCAATCTAACATACAACCTAGTATGGGTTTCTATCAACACATATGGTTCTAACATGGGGAAAATATGGTTTTGAAGATGTTGGGTTCACATGAGTCTAAAATTAGTTATGAGATATTTAATTTACAAGGTACAGATTACGGTCCGGTAGATCCATAATTATCTATAATTTTATCATTTAAACAGAATAATAAAATAACTAATTAATTTTTGAAAAATGTATATGTTGTAGCCTCATTTTACCTTTCCAAAACATCAAACAGACTACAAAAATGAGTTTGAGATCTCCTAAAATCTCGAAAACAATGAGACATTATCGTATTTTGGACAACTTATACTAAAATAATATTATAGAAATTGTTTGAAGGGATGCTAGATATCGTAGAATAGTATTTTTCTTCTCATCATATCATCATATGGCAAGGGCCATATATATAGGGATAAGGGGCAACCCAAGAGTCAAGAGTTACATAACCCAAGGGTCATGAGTTACATGATCCCAAGGGTCATGTGTAACTCATGACATAATGGTGAATAGTAAGGGTTTCACAACACTCCCCCTTATTCATCCATTTTCTTGGATCCACTTATGAAATACTTCAGAATTCAATAAGCTAATGGGGTGGATACTGCTGGATCCAGAGTAAACTTGGTTTGCCTCATTAAAAACCTTGGCTGTGAAAAACCCAGTGGGAAAAACCATCAGTCCTAAGGAAAAAGAGTACAATCCTATAGTTTTACTCCCCCTGATCTATACAAGCTTCAGGCTTGCAGGTCTTTTAGTTGCCTCATCCCTATTCCTCTTACAAGCTTTACAAAAGTACATCGTGACAGTGTTTTGGTAAACAAATCTGCTAAGTTATTACAAGATTGAATTTGTTGTATTTTGACTTGTTCCTTCTCTTGAAGGTCGTGCGTCCAGAAGAATTTGGGGGATATGTGCTTCGTCTTGTCACTCTTTATGTATCCTTTCTGAAGTTGAGCTACGCATGCTGCATTATCTTCAAAAAGGGTAGTAGGCTCAAGTTCACCAGTCTTCAGGCTAGTAGATGCCAAAATGTGCTGAATGACGGAGCGAAGCCAAACACACTCCTTGCTTGTTTCATGGATTGCCAGGAGTTCAGAATGGTTGGATGAGATAGCCACACTGGTCTGTTTGACGGACCTCCAGGAGATAGCCGTACCACCGAAAGTAAACACAAATCCAGTTTGTGATTTCTCTGTGTGGGGATCTGATCTATAACCTGCATCTGAATAACCAAGTAAAGTGGAAGACCCACTATTCGGATAATATAGTCCTAGGTCTATAGACCCTTGGAGGTAGCGCAGAAGATGCTTCACTCCATTCTAGTGACGCTTTGTGGGTGCTGCACCGTATCTGGCTAATAAGTTAACTGAAAACGCTATATCAGGATGCGTACAGTTAGCTATATAGAGTAGTGCCCCAATGGCACTTAGGTAAGGTACTTCAGGACCTAATAATTCCTCCCCCTCTTCCAATGGACGGAAAGGGTCCTTCTTTACGTCCAATGATCGAACGACCATTGGGATGGCATTTATCCATGTGGAATTGTTTAAGTAATCTTCGTGTATATGTAGATTGGTGTAACAGGATACCACCCTTTAGGTGTTCGATCTGTAAGCCAAGACAATACTTTGTTTTTCCTAGGTCTTTCATTTCAAAAGTTGTCTTAAGGCTTTCAGATATCTCAGTGATCTCTGCAGGAGATCCAATGAGATTTAAATCGTCGACATAAACGACGACTATAACAAATCATGTTCCTGATCTTTTTATAAAGATACATGGGCAGACTTTATCATTAGTAAATCCTTGCGTAGCAAGAAACTCACTTAGTCTGTTATACCATATTTTTCCTGATTGTTTAAGACCGTACAATGATCTTTGTAACCTTACAGAATAGGTGTCCCGAGGTCTATATGTTTTCTCTGGTGAAATTTTATATCCTTCAGGGAGTTTCATATAGATATCTTTATCTATATTGCCATAAAAATATGCAGTCACAACGTCCATGAGTTGCATTTCTAGGCTTTTCACAGAAGAGAGGCTGATCAAGAATCTGAAGGTATTCCCATCCATGACCGAAGAATATATTTCTCCATAATCTATTCTCGGTTTCTGGGAGAAACCTTGTGCTACAAGGCGTGCTTTGTAGCGCACAACTATGTTGTGTTCATTTCTTTTTCTTGTGAAGATCCATTTATATCCCACAGGTTTTACACCTTTAGGTGTTTGGACTACTGGTCCAAAGACTTCGCGTTTCAAGAGTGAGTCCAGCTCTACTCCTATTGCCTCGTTCCACTTTGGCCAATCGCCTCTGCGTTTACATTCCGCTAGAGACCGTGGATCGATGTCATCGTCATTTTCAGTGACGTGAACGGCAATATTGAACGAAAAATCGTCGTCGACGACTGTGCTTTTTTTGTTCAGTACCTCTCCAGTACGTACATAATTTAATGATATTTCTCCTGTTTGTTCCTCTTCAGGGGAAACTAGGAGGGGAGAGGTAGCTGATCTGAGCTCAGCATCCTGTGTTGGGATCTTCTTAATTTCTCCAGGATTTTTTCTTTTACGAGGGACTTTGTCTCTCGAACCTGGTGGGCGTCCTCTTTTTAATTGAGGTATTGCCATTTCTGCTGCCGACGGATTGCATCCATCTTTGGGGATGTCAATCCTAGCTGGCGTGTTGGCAGCATGGACGTATGATCTGACAATCTTCTGGTTGTCAGTAAATGTATCCGGAAGTAGATGTACAGTGTTCTGAAGATGTAATATCTTCAAGATCTCATCTTTGTAGAGCCCTAGAGGGGGGGGTGAATAGGGCAATTAAAAATAAACTATAACAAAAGATGCAATAAAGAGTAAATAGTAGAAAGATCAAACGCAAACGCAAGGATGTATCCTGGTATCCTCTTTTGAGGCAATCCAGTCCCGGAACTCTCTCCGGCTTTAATCCACTATTATGCAAATAGTACACACGAGTTTGGATCCGAAGAACTCGCCAACTTCAACACGAGTTTGGATCCGAAGACTCGCCAACTTCTACACACGAGTTTTCTTACGAAGGCTCGCCAACTTCAAACAAAAGAGAATGAGAACTTGCTGATCTTCTAACACGTGAAGATCGAAATGTACAACTCTTTAATACTCTAGCACTTTGGGAGAGGATGACAATAAAAAGCTTTGAGAGAGTATTAATGGTGGAGCTCTTGGTTGTTGGAAAATTTATGGAAGAGTTGGTAAGAAAGCTCAAGAGAGAGAGAGAGCTTCCTTTTATAAGAAAACCAAGAGTGGGTGGCATTTAATGCTTCTGAGTGAACGCAGACCGGCATGCCGTCGGTATGCCGCGGCATACCGCCGGTATGCCGACCAAATAGTAACGGTCATATTTATGACCGTTCAAAGCATTAAATGCGGCCATTAATGCATGTCAGACCAAATCGAAAAGCAGATTATTCGAAATTCGGTATACCGCCGGTATGCCGACTAAAGTCACAGAAAGTTTTAGAGCTATAAGAAACGGCATGCCGCCGGTATGCCGTAGCGTACCGTCGGTATGCCGACAATAAATCACAGCATCTATTGTGTTGCTAGGAAACGGCATGCCGCCGGTATGCCGCAGCATGCCGTCGGTATGCCGACATTTCGAGACAGCAACTTTCTGGACACAGAAAGCGGTATGCCGCCGGTATGCCGAAGCATGCCGTCGGTATGCCGCTTATTGTCACAGAAACTTTTCTGGACACGAAAACGGTATACCGCCGGTATGCCGTAGCATGCCGTCGGTATGCCGCTTTTTGTCACAGAAACTTTTCTGGACACAAGAACGGTATACCGCCGGTATGCCGGAGCATACCGCCGGTATGCCGCTCTGAATTACTTGATTTTCGATTTGTGCTTTTAAGTTATCATCCATCCTTTAGTGTTTTACAGAAATACCTAGACCAGTACAGACACGAAGACTCTAAGCAGGAAGACGCCGACTATATGTAGGGAACGCCGGTAACTGCTACGGTCTTCAAGGACGAAGGAGGAAGCTCTTGAAGTGAATAACTCCATGTAGTACATCTTCTGAGAATCTGAAGAACAGAAAACTAAACTACGAAGATGCTGTTTAATTACTCAAAATAAAATGTGCCAACAAACTCCCCCATTTTGATAATTGACAAAATAGAGAGATAGCATCTTCAGGGAGTAGCTCCCCCGTAGGTAGACAGCTCCCCCTCAATATGATTTCTCCCCCTTTGTCACTTAGTCAAAGATGGGGATAACTAAAGGAGACAGTGCATTAAAAGAAAAAAAAAACGAGAGTATAGATAAAAGCATGCAGGAATATATTGAAGTAAGAACGATAATACATGCTTGACCCATACATAGCAATAAGATAAAAGACTCTCCATCATGAGAGTCGGACAACAAAGACAATCATAGATAATGTCCCCGAAGGACAGCAAACACTGAAAACAACCATAAACCGGTCCCCGAAGGACCACTAAAGACAACAAACAGAAAACACAAAAAAAAGAACCATTAAAACACCATAACCATCACCAAAGGAAACCCATCCCTAATCCTCTGCCGGATCATCATCACCATCATCATCCTGAGCCTGCTGCAGGGCGCCAAAGGGATCAATGCCGTCCGGGTACATAAACCCATAGGCATTGGGGTCAGAGAAACGCGGGGCCGTGTACATGGGATCCTGAAGATTAAGATCCAGAAAGGCATCCCGGTCTTGCAAAGTGCGCTGGATGAAGTAGCCCTGATCGTGGAAGCGAGACTGGATGAGGGCGCCAAGTCCACGAGTGTGGGTCCGCATCTGCTCCTCCGCCTGGGCCATCCTTAGATCAAAGTGGTGCTGAGTAAGAGGCATATAGCGGCCCGTAGATGGAGGGGTAGATGCAGGGGCAGCAGGAGTGGAACCCGGTTGCTCTTGGGAAGAGGAAGCACGGGAAGAAGAGGCGCCAGCTAGGGTACGGGAAACAGCAAGAAATGAGGGGACCCCATCCGAGGAGCAGAGAGACAAGTCAACTTGTTTGGCCTCCATAAGCAAGGTGATGAAGGAGCCATAGTAGAGGTTCTGCTTCCCGGAAGGCAAGGTACGCCGGAATTGCAAAAGCAGAGTCTTTGGGAAGGAAAAACGCTTCCGGGCATAGAGATGATACATGAGGACAAGAGCATCACCGGTGATTGCGTCATAGTTCCCGCCCTTTGGGAACAGAGTGTGGCACACGATACGATGGAGCTCGTAGTAGAATGGCTCCAGCTGGGCTGAGAGGGCCGGAATGGCAGGAGGGTTGGGACCCTTACAGATGATACGGCAGAAGTCGTCGAAAGGAGACGCCGCCGATGAGGTGAGAGCACCCAAAAGAGGTAACGCATCCCCTCTGTCCGGGACACCCAAGATGGCCCCCACTTCCTTGGATGTGAGACGGAAGTGGCGGTCATTGACCATGGATTGGATGGCGGTAGGGTCGTCGTCATCCCCTCGCATGTTGCAGTAGAAAAGGCGGACAGCAGCAGAGTAGACAGGAATTTGCCGCCGAAGAAGGGAGGAGAGACCGGCATCGTCAAACAACGGGACGTGACCGGGGAAGAGATTCCAGTTGATAGCCCGTCCTTTGAACACGTTCTGGTTGACGAAGTGCTGGAACCAAAGCTCAGCCGCCAAAGCGTTGGAGAAAACGCGTTGGTCAAAGCCGGAGGGTAGCGCCACCGGGACGAAAGGGTTGAAAGAGGAGGAAGAGGATCGGGGGCGCTTAGGGTTGGCCATGAAGAAGGATTTTGGGCTTTGGTGTGAGAGGAAGAAGTAGTAGAGAGGAGAAGGAAGAAGGAGGGTTTTTAAAGAAGAGGGGGAATATGAAGAGTTGAGTTTGAAAAGGTTGGGGAGGAGGGAACGGTTAAAGAGGAAGGGTGATGGGGTAGTTGAAAGGGTGATGGGGTGAATTGATGTGTGGAGTAAAAGGAGGAGAGAAAAGAGGAAAGGTGATAAGAAGGGTAATTAATAGGAGGGGAGTTGAGGAGATGGGTAATTAATGAGGGATTTGATGGATTAAAGAAAGGATGGAAGGAATAAAGGAGGAGAGATAAAATAGTGGGCCCGCAACTTAGTTCAGGAATTATTTCCGCCGTCATCCGGCATGCCGACGGAATGCCGACGTATACCGACGGTATGCCGAAAAGCGAAACAGAACATAATTCTGTTTCGAAAAACGGCATGCCGGCGGTATGCCGACGTATACCGACGGTATGCCGAAAAACGAGACAAAACCTAATTCTGCTTCGAAAAACGGCATGCCGCCGGTATACCGTAGTATACCGTCGGTGTGCCGGACAAAAGAGACTATGGATCAAAGGATAAAATGCCCAATTCACGGCAAAGGAAAGAGAAGCGATCCTCCGGGAGGGGCTTAGTGAAGATGTCGGCTAATTGATAGGTAGTATCAATAAATTCAAGATGGATATCTCCTTTTTGTTGATGGTCACGAAGAAAATGGTGTCTAATTTCAATGTGCTTCGTGCGTGAGTGACAAATCGGATTTTTCGTGAGATTGATAGAGCTAGTGTTATCACATTTAATAGGGGTGCAAGAATGAGAAATACCATAATCTAAAAGTGTTTGTGACATCCAAAGAATTTGTGCACAACAACAACCAGCCGCAATATACTCTGCCTCAGTGGTTGAGAGAGCGACAGAGTTTTGCTTCTTACTAAACCACGATACCAAGGACTTCCCGAGGAATTGACATGTGCCACTAGTGCTTTTTCGGTCAATCTTGCATCCGGCAAAATCCGTATCCGAAAAACCGTGAAGCTCAAAGGATGAGGATTTCGGATACCAAAGACCCATGTTAATGGTGCCTTTGAGATAACGAAAAATGCGCTTGACGGCACTCAAATGTGATTCCTTTGGATTGGCTTGATATCGTGCACACAAACAAACACTAAACATGATATCCGGACGGCTAGCAGTTAAATAAAGTAAGCTACCGATCATACCTCTATACTTACGAATGTCGACCGATGTGCCATCTTCATCATTGTCAAGCTTGGTCGTTGTAGCCATAGGGGTCCTCATTGATTTGGATGATTCAAGGTCGAAACGCTTGAGGAGATCCCTTGTATATTTTGCTTGATTGATGAAGGTTCCTTTAGGTCCTTGTTTGATTTGGAGCCCCAAAAAGAAGGAGAGTTCACCCATCATACTCATTTCAAACTCTTCCTGCATAACTTTGGCAAATTCTACACAAAGTGTGTTGTTAGTAGAACCAAAAATGATATCATCAACATAAATTTGAACCAATAAGAGAGTCCCATCATGGGATTTAATAAAAAGTGTGGTGTCAACTTTTCCCTTTGAAAAATTGTGAGAAACAAGAAAAGAGCTAAGACGCTCATACCAAGCACGTGGAGCTTGTTTGAGGCCATAAAGGGCTTTATGGAGTTTGAAAACGTGGTTAGGAAATTGAAAATCTTCAAAATCGGGAGGTTGTTTAACATAAACTTCCTCCTTAATAATACCATTAAGAAAAGCACTCTTAACATCCATTTGAAATAGCTTAAAGTCATTAAAACAAGCAAAGGCACAAAGCATACGAATGGATTCAAGACGTGCAACCGGAGCATAGGTTTCGTCGTAGTCAATGCCTTCCTCTTGGTTATAGCCTTGAGCAACCAATCGGGCTTTGTTACGAGTCACTAACCCATCTTCATTTAGCTTGTTGCGAAACACCCATTTAGTTCCAATAATGGGATGATTGCTAGGTTTTGGAACAAGTTCCCAAACCTTGCTTCGCTCAAATTGATTAAGCTCCTCTTGCATAGCTATCATCCAAAATTCGTCAAGAAAAGCATCATTAACATTTTTAGGCTCTATTTGAGAGATGAAAGCCACATTGGCACAAAGATCACGAGTGGCGGATCTTGTGCTAACACTTGAGGAAGGATCCCCAATGATGAGCTCCTTAGGGTGATTGGTGACGAATCTCCATTCTCTTGGGAGATCCTTTGGAGGAGGCTCGAGAGGAGGAGACTCTTTTGATGGGGTCACAACTTCATTGTGAGATGAAGAAGGACGATCCTCAATAGAGGAGTTCTCCAATCCAAACGAGATGTCATCAATATCCTCGGAGGAGGAGAATGTAGAAGAGTTGAGTTCATTAAAAGAGACATTGATTGACTCTTCGACAACAAGACTTCTTTTATTAAAAACACGAAAACCTTTGCTATGAGTAGAGTATCCAAGGAATATTCCTTCATAGGCTTTTTCTTCAAACTTGCCTAGGTTATTCTTGGTATTCAAAATAAAACAATTACAACCAAAAACCTTGAAATATTCAATAGAAGGAATTTTGTTAAACCAAAGCTCATAAGGGGTCTTCTTAGTAATAGGTCTAATTAAGACCCTATTAATAACATGACATGCCGTATTAACGGCTTCCGCCCAAAAATATTGAGGGAGCTTATATTGGTTTAACATGACCCGGGCCATATCGCCAAGGGTTCTATTCTTTCTCTCCACAACACCATTTTGTTGAGGAGTACGGGGACAAGCAAAGTCATGTCCAAAACCATTCTTTTCACAAAATCTTTTGAAATCAACATTATCAAATTCACCTCCATGATCACTCCTAATTTTGTTAATAGAAAAACCTTTCTCATTTTGAACACGTTTACAAAAAGCAACAAATTCACGAAAAGTATCACTTTTGCAAGCAAGAAAAATAACCCAAGTAAATTTCGAAAAATCATCAACTAAAACAAAGGCATAAAGTTTGCCTCCAAGGCTAGCTACTCTACTAGGCCCGAAAAGATCCATATGAATAAGTTGAAGGGGTCTAGTGGTACTCACAGAGTTGATGGATTTGAAAGATGACTTGGTCAACTTACTTTTCTCGCATTCTTCACATACCATATCCCTCTTGAAAGGGATACTAGGAAGTCCTCGTACAAGCTTTTTGGAGGCGAGGCGAGAGATGGTATCCATGTTAGCGTGTCCAAGCCTCATGTGCCAAAGCCAACTCTCATCGTTCTTTGCAACTAGGCACTTGTCATTGTTAGTACCTTCAACAAGATAAAGAACATAAATATTGTTTTCTCTAATGCCTTCATACACAATAGTTCCATTGGAGCTATCGGTAATGTAGCATTTGAGTTTAACAAACTTGATATCATAGCCATTATCGGTGAGATGGCTAATACTAAGGAGGTTATGCTTAAGATTAGTAACAAGACATACATTATTAATACAAGGATAAGGAGGAGAACCGATATTACCATTTCCAATAATATAACCTTTTAGATTGTTACCGAAGGAGACATGTCCTTCCTTCTTCATCGATAGCGTTGTAAAAAGTGAAGCATCACCGGTCATGTGCCGTGAACAACCGCTATCGAGAATCCACTTGCTTCTAGCATGAGAAGGATTCGTCACCTACAACATAAGTTGAAGATGAACATTTTGGTACCCATGATCTTATGGGTCCTTGAGTGTTAGTCTTAGGAACCCATTTAAGAACTCTCATGTCAACTTGTTTTCTTGTATAACAAAAATTAGAAGTATGACCAAGCAAACCACAATAATTGCACATTAAGGAAGATCTAAAAGAAGAAGTGTGAGTGTTGTGCATATGTGAGTCTCTAGTGTGAGATGTTCTACCATGAGTGTTATGATGATAGAAAAATGCATGATGAGGAGTTTTCTTTTTAACAAAAGGTCCTTTTCTAGTGTTAGAAGAGGAGTTGTGTGTAGTGTTCATGTAATGGTTATGCCTAGCATTGTGATGAGTGTGGGGGTGTCTAGGAGCATGCATGTGAGTGGAATTCTTATTACTAAAATTCTTACTCCGTGTAAGAAGATCATTATACTTAATAGAAGTGGAATATTCTCTTCTATTAGCATCTTGACATTTGCGCATGGCAAATTCATAAGAGCTTCTCATGGATTGAATCTCATCATCCTTTTTCTTGATGGTGTCAAGAGATTCTTGAAGTTTTAGTCTCAAAGACTCCACTTCATCCGTGTCGGAAATAGGAGATTTTCCCTTCACATCACTAATGATGCTTGAGAGCCTCTCTACTTCAAGTTGAAGAGCCTCGACCTCCTTAAGAGATTTCTTGTGTTTATTCCGAACACCTTTGTGTTCTTCATGTAACTCAAGAATGGCTTTCTCCAAATCATCATAGGTAAGAGTGTTTAAGAAAAAATCATCAAGTACCTCATCGGTTGCCATGAGACAAACGTTGGCATTGTGTTTGCACTCCTTGTCATTGTCGGAGTCGCTTGCGTCGCTTTCACACCAAATGCTAGTGTTGGCGAACTTTCTGGAGGACGAGCTTCCCTTGCTTGGCTTCTCGTACTTGCTTGAGTCTTTTCGTACCATCGGACAATCCCTCTTGATGTGTCCGGGTCTTCTGCATTGATAGCATGCCGGGTCTTCTTCATTGTCCCGTCTAGAGCGGTTGGCCTTGTTGAACTTTAAGAACTTCCTGAAGTGCTTAGCTGTGAGAGCTATTTCTTCATCGTCGTCCGACTCATTGTCGTCGGAGCTATCCTTGGAGTAGGACCTTGAAGCTTTGAGAGCAAGAGTCTTCTCCTTTTCTTTGGTCTTCTCCTTCTCCTTCTCTTGAATGGAGGATTCCTCTTGATCCTTCATGTCAAGCTCGTGAGTCATTAGCTTACCCATGAGGGTCTCTAGGTTCATGACGGTAAGATCGTTCCCCTCAATGATTGCGGTAGCTTTAGGACTCCAAGCTTTCGTCAAACCTCTAAGAATCTTCCTTATCTTTTCATGAGCGGGATATTCCTTTCCAAGAGAAGAGAGAGGGTTAATAATATCACCAAAGCGAGTAAACATGCTAGCAATAGATTCATCATGCTTCATTTTAAAAGACTCATATTCTTGCGTGAGTCTACTGATCTTAGATTCCTTCACTTGTGAAGTCCCCTCGTGTGTGACTTCAAGCAACTTCCAAATTTCATTGGAAGTCTTGCAAGTAGAGATTCGATTGAATTCACTACTGTCGAGAGCACAGTAAAGAGCGTTCATTGCCTTGGCATCTCGACAAGCAAGCTTCTTGATGTTTTCAGTGAGTGTTTCCCGAAGGGTGTCAGAAGCAATATCCTCTATAGCTCTGGAAGGAGTAGGGATGCCATTTATCACGCAATCCCATAAATCGAAATCTATGGACTTAAGATAAATGCCCATCCTAATCTTCCAATAGTTATAGTTGGTACCATCAAATAGGGGAGGCCTATTTGTGGAGTGTCCCTCATTGTGAAACGTGTTGATGCTAGGGTTAGAGGCCATGGATCACTCAAGGGTGTAAATCCAAATCAAGAGAACAAAGCTCTGATACCAATTGTAGAGCCCTAAAGGGGGGGTGAATAGGGCAATTAAAAATAAACTATAACAAAAGATGCAATAAAGAGTAAATAGTAGAAAGATCAAACGCAAACGCAAGGATGTATCCTGGTATCCTCTTTTGAGGCAATCCAGTCCCGGAACTCTCTCCGGCTTTAATCCACTATTATGCAAATAGTACACACGAGTTTGGATCCGAAGAACTCGCCAACTTCAACACGAGTTTGGATCCGAAGACTCGCCAACTTCTACACACGAGTTTTCTTACGAAGGCTCGCCAACTTCAAACAAAAGAGAATGAGAACTTGCTGATCTTCTAACACGTGAAGATCGAAATGTACAACTCTTTAATACTCTAGCACTTTGGGAGAGGATGACAATAAAAAGCTTTGAGAGAGTATTAATGGTGGAGCTCTTGGTTGTTGGAAAATTTATGGAAGAGTTGGTAAGAAAGCTCAAGAGAGAGAGAGAGCTTCCTTTTATAAGAAAACCAAGAGTGGGTGGCATTTAATGCTTCTGAGTGAACGCAGACCGGCATGCCGTCGGTATGCCGCGGCATACCGCCGGTATGCCGGCCAAATAGTAACGGTCATATTTATGACCGTTCAAAGCATTAAATGCGGCCATTAATGCATGTCAGACCAAATCGAAAAGCAGATTATTCGAAATTCGGTATACCGCCGGTATGCCGGAGCATACCGTCGGTATGCCGACTAAAGTCACAGAAAGTTTTAGAGCTATAAGAAACGGCATGCCGCCGGTATGCCGTAGCGTACCGTCGGTATGCCGACAATAAATCACAGCATCTATTGTGTTGCTAGGAAACGGCATGCCGCCGGTATGCCGCAGCATGCCGTCGGTATGCCGACATTTCGAGACAGCAACTTTCTGGACACAGAAAGCGGTATGCCGCCGGTATGCCGAAGCATGCCGTCGGTATGCCGCTTATTGTCACAGAAACTTTTCTGGACACGAAAACGGTATACCGCCGGTATGCCGTAGCATGCCGTCGGTATGCCGCTTTTTGTCACAGAAACTTTTCTGGACACAAGAACGGTATACCGCCGGTATGCCGGAGCATACCGCCGGTATGCCGCTCTGAATTACTTGATTTTCGATTTGTGCTTTTAAGTTATCATCCATCCTTTAGTGTTTTACAGAAATACCTAGACCAGTACAGACACGAAGACTCTAAGCAGGAAGACGCCGACTATATGTAGGGAACGCCGGTAACTGCTACGGTCTTCAAGGACGAAGGAGGAAGCTCTTGAAGTGAATAACTCCATGTAGTACATCTTCTGAGAATCTGAAGAACAGAAAACTAAACTACGAAGATGCTGTTTAATTACTCAAAATAAAATGTGCCAACAATCTTCACATTGACTTGTACGCGGATCAAAATGAGACAAAGTTTTTGTGTCCCAAGAAATTGTCTTAGAAGCTTTTGGCTTCTTAGACTGTGTGCCCAGTTTAGGAAATAATCCTTCATCAAACTCACAGTCATCAAGACGTGCCTTAAATACGTCACCCATCAGGGGTTCTAGGTATCTAATTATAGAGGGTGAGTCAAACCCAACATAGATACCTAATCGACGTTGTGGACCCATTTTGGTCCTCTGTGGGGGAGCAATGGAGACGTAAACAGCACAACCAAAAACTCTCAAATGAGAGATATTTGGAGGTGAACCATAAGCGAGCTGCATCGGAGATAGAATATGACCTCCAGAAGGCCGTATTCTAATAAGTGATGCGGCATGCAATATAGCATGACCCCAAGCTTCCACAGTCAACTGTGACTGCATCAACAATGGACGAGCAATCCATTGTAATCTCTTAATAAGAGATTCTGCTAACCCGTTCTGGGTGTGAACATGAGCTACAGGATGTTCAACTTCGATGCCAGTTGCTTGGCAATAGTCTTGAAAGACCTGCGAAGTAAATTCACCCGCATTATCAAGTCTTAATTTTTTGATATGGTTATCGGGGAAATGAGCCCGCAACTTAATTATTTGTGCCAATAGCTTAGAAAAAGCTAAGTTGCGGGTGGACAAAAGGCACACATAAGACCATTTAGTAGATGCATCGATAAGTAACATAAAGTACCTAAATGGACCACTTGCGGGGTGAATAGGTCCGCAAATGTCTCCATGAATTCTCTCTAAGAAGCTAGGAGACTCTAGTCCCACTTTCAAAAGGGATGGTCTAGTTATAATTTTGCCTTGAAAACAAGGTAGACACGAGTAATCATACTTCTGAAGAATCTTCAGGTTCTGCAGGTTGTGTCCACTGGATTGGCTTATGATTCGTTTCATCATAGCTGATCCTGGGTGACCCAATCTATTATGCCAAAGTTTAAATTTTGGCGATGAATGACACTTCTGGTGCACAATCATGTTAGCTTCTGTTGATTGAATATGAGTATGATAGAGACCCGACGGGAGTCCCTTGAATCATTCTAAGATAGTTTTTGAACCATCTTTTAGACGAGTAACATACAGATATTCTGCCTCATTTATTTCATTTGTTTCTAAGTGATATCCGTTTAAACGAATGTCCTTGAAACTTATGAGGTTCCTACTTGATTTAGGAGAGAATAGTGCATCTTTTATTATTAGTCTTATTTTATTTGGGAGCAATATAATTGCTTCACCAGATCCTTCTATTATGTTTGATAGTCCTGATATCGTAATAACGGGACTGTCATAATCATATAAGCTATAAAAATAGCTTTTTTCTCGAAGGATTGTGTGCGTCGAGGTGCTGTCCACAAGGCATTCACACTTCATCTATAGATCAAATGAAAAAAAAATTATCGATCGACGGGCAGATATAGAGAGGTCAATAAGTTGCTTGCAAAAATGTATAATTTATAAGGTGGTAAGTCAAAATTTCATCTGGCTCTGCCACCTCTTGAAATATGTGCCATTGAATTTTGCAGGCTTTGCAGAGAAAATATCTTCCTTGGAAGTCATATTTCTAAGGTCTGAAAAATTATATTTACTCAATAAGATGATTTTATGCTAAAATTAACAATTAAAATAATTTTAGTAATAAACCTTTAAATTTCTGGTTTTTTAAATTTTGATAAGGTTGGGTTAGCTGTAGGGGACGGATCCCAGCAAGCGGAGGTTCACTAAGAACTCTTAAGTACCGGTCGCTTAGACGATATTTCGCCTTGTTGACAGAAGGGCCCTTTCGGCTTGTTCCCAAACAAATCTTAACTTTAGAACTTAAAAACTAAAGGAATTTTTACTAAATTAATTATTTGTTTGATTTAGCCTAAATGAAAATATTGAATAAAAGAAGCTAGAATTGATAGAAAAAGAAAATTGCTACGGTGTCAATTCTAACAAGATTAGTTGAACAATAATTTACTTAAGTGATGACAATTATATAAGATCAATTGTCCAAAGAGTAATATATATGACAATGATCAACCAATGTGAATATTCAAAAAAATTGTTAAGAATGAAGCAAATTTACTTAATGTATAACCAAGTAACAACAATGGATTATACAAAGATAAAACAGTAATTATTTTTTTTCCAGCAGCATCTAGTACTTCGAAATCGACACTCGCTATTTTGGCCATTTTATCTATCATGTGAAAAACATGCATAAATTAAAATTAAATATTTATGCATAATCATAAATGTTACAGAGCTCATAAAAAATACCTCGGTGCTTAATAAAACAGTTCAGTCCATAAGCTAATATGCAATCTGTCAATATAACAGTAAGTATATATATATATATATATTTTTTGGCAAAAGGTGCAATTTGATCAAATTAAGATCAAGCACAATTTATTTTGTCAAACCAGCATGTACCAATACATTCAGTTAGATGCGGCAGTTTGTAGTCCTTGAAACCAAAAAAAATAAAAATTCGATGTTTACAAAAGTAATGAGCATTCCATTAAAAATAGGAGAGACCAATTGCATTAGTACGTATCTCTCGTTTGACTGAGGAAGATAAAATCGCAGACTGAACTTGCAATTGTGATTCTTTCCATTGGCTCAAGCAATTTTCAAGGTCTGGTTTATTTCCACAACAAATATATGTGCACTTAATCCTTGTATAATCTTAGCCAGGAAATTTGTGTATTTCTAAATGTTACAATTGATTTCCTTTAGGAAAATAAATTTGTTTTGAACGTAAGCAATATAAAAAAATATCATTCTTAGATTGTTAGATATATATATTGCTAATTTTCATTCAAACAATTAATTTGTAAAAAAAAAAAATTTAAGAAGTGTTACCAGCCTCTGGTCGGATCGACTAGGGAAAAAGGAAGGATGACGTCGAGATCTGAACGTCGATTTTTCTTGCTTCAGCAATCATGCTGATAACGTGTTTGAAGGGATGCTAGATATCGTAGAATAGTATTTTTCTTCTCATCATATCATCATATGGCAAGGGCCATATATATAGGGATAAGGGGCAACCCAAGGGTCAAGAGTTACATAACCCAAGGGTCATGAGTTACATGATCCCAAGGGTCATGTGTAACTCATGACATAATGGTGAATAGTAAGGGTTTCACAACAAAAATATATATTTTGAATTAAATCTATTAAAATAATATTATGATAGCTTACCTCGATACGGTTTTAACAAAAAAACTGGAGTCAAAATGGAGTCCGGAACTAGGAGATATGATACTTCCAAATCAGATTTAGTTGCTGAAAAAATGGGGCTGATTTTGTGGTAAATCTTAGGTTGTTTTTGGATGAAAAATAGAGATAAATTCTGGCTGATAGGAAGAAAAAATATAGAGGAATTATATATGTATTTATTTCAAATTTAAATACTTAAAAACTTAGGATTTTATTTGTTAGGATATGATATGGATGAAGTTGCTTTCCTAGTAGACTTAGTGTTAGGATTATTTTAAAAAATAGCTTAGATTTATCTAAATCATTTATAATCTTTTTTTATAATTACCATAGATAAGATCGTATAATCCATAGATGTATATTATTTGAATAATCCATATCTAATTCTAAATTTAAATACAATATAAATTTAAATTTAAATACAATCCAAATCTAAGTCTAAATTTAAAAACAATACAATCCAATTTAAATACAATCCAAATCTAAGTAGAATATATCAACCATCTACATCTCGTTGCAAATTTGTTCAATTATTCACCTAATTATATTACACAATCATATTGAATAGCTATGGCATATATAAACTATACTACATACATGATATATTTACTATACTACATAGGCATATAATTTTTATATTACCTAATACATCAATAATGATATTTAAATATTAATATAGAACTAAAATAAATCATACGAGATATTATTTGCATTATATACATGTATAATTATATGTACAATCCTCCATATCAAATAATATAATAACACTTAACAAATTAATAAAATAATAAAAAAAAACTTTAGTTTAAAAAATATATGGCAAAATTTAGGGAGTACGCATCACGACCCATGCCCACATGATCGTGTACGAGTTGTGAGCGCATCCAGCCTATGCTGCAGTTTGACGGTAGTTAGCTGTTCTAAACCTCAATAGTCGCCAAATGTCTCGACCCGCTCCCAGATTTCTAGGTACGAGTCGGACACACCCAGCCTACGTTGTGGACACAAAGTAGTAAGCTGTAGTTAAACTCAGGAAAAACCAATATCAGGATATCAATCCTAACTTAATCACAAAACTAGTAACGAAACAATCCAGCACACACACACACACACACACACACACACACACACACACACACACGATCACAAATCACTATATCCCTTTTAGTACATCATATATGCCCAACCTCCAAAAACAAATCCGGTAACTAAATCCAGAGAAAAATAATAATACATCTGTCTCATGGGAACTATCTAATACATCAAAATATCTGCAACATATCTATTACACCTAGATGATATACCCTAATCTTTTATAGTTTTCCAGAGTTTCCAGTGGTCATCGTCTAATCTAGTGCCATCCACATCCTCTTGTCCTGGTCTGATATGTCAACGATCCAGCCAGGAAAGGAGCAAAGTACAAATCTATAACAGTAAAACAAGTACAACATATGCCACAAGTAAAGATGTAATGAATATGACTGATCTGAATCACCTGAGATGCATAATCTACTGAAATATGAAACAAGAAGATCATGACACGTGATTTGAAATACATACTAAATATGTGACCGGCTGGATAAAGATCATGAATAAAGAACAAGTATATTGTACGGCTTAATCACACGTGCATAGGTGTGCGATTAAGCTATCAACATAAATTCTTAAGTAGGGCTTTGGTCATATATCCGTACTATTTCCCCTCCCTGAGATGCAAGTAAAGATCAAGAACATAATAAGTACCATAACCAGAAGCACCTGAGAATCGTGTGAACAACGTGTCCAACATGAATACAAGTCCACATGAAATAAATGAATCAAAGTCATAGAATGTACTTGCCTTACTTTTCGAGAATAACAATGCCTTCTAATCACATAAAAATAGGGAAATGATACTTAGACAATATCATAAAGAATTTCCTACTCAAATTCTAAAGCTTCTAACTAAACCTTGATATCAAACTCTAATTGTTAATAACTAATAATAATTCATCATTAAATAATCTTTCAGAACTTCTAACCAACCCTTCTTAATTTATTCTCCTACAATCCAGCCCAACACTCTGGCTTAGTCCCAAAACCACCCTTAGTCCAATAGATTAAGCCCAACTAAAAGTTTGAGAGCCCAAGCTCTGGATATAATGTATCAACCCTCCCATTATGTTATTATAGCTTAACAATCATTCAAATAATAACTGACTTATTAAGGTCCAAAACAGCAGGCCCAATACTACCTGAATTGAAACTGAGCCCAACACCCTTATTATAGACAAAACTCATCCTTAGAGGGTTAACCCTCACATGTCCATAGGCTGATAGCCCAAAGCCTACTGAACTTAATCAATGCATCAAAATTTCACTAAATAACATGCTGCTCTCCCCCTGGCCCAAACCTATGAGCCTAACATACACAATAAGTTATCCCAGAGCCTAGTCATTCAAATTTTAACGGCTACTGTACATATCCTTATTCAAATGTAACCAGTGTCTAAACAACCGCATACATACATATCGATCACAAGACCATCTCTCTCGTATCCATTCTTAGGACACATATACCCGTGTCGGATATGGACATAAGGTTAGGGTCTTCCTTGAGTCAACCTCAGAATCACCAAATATTCCGACACAACATAATCACTTGATCATCCACATTGATCCAGTAGTTAGATTTACCTGTGCAGTATAATGCCGAATTAATCCAGAGCACGTATCCGTGTTACGGACTCCTACTCGCGTGTCCGGCCCGATAAGAAGTTGACAAGAACATTCCATCGAACACATGGCAGACAAGAATAGGAACGAAATTAGATATATTTCCTTGGTATTCCCCGATCAAGAATTTCAAAGAGTAATGATCCACCGATCACCCATTTGATTCGAACAATGATTCAGAGATTAAATAGAGGAAAAAATAACTCACCAGATTCTCGCTATCGACGTTCGCTTGAACGGTGATTGCTGCAGCGGCGGAGACAACACGGAGGCCAGCACGTAGCCGAAGATCACCGAGGTGACACCGTAGGAGAACTGATGCCGCCACTAATCGCCGCTCGCTGGAATAGTGGCGACCGCCATGGCCAAATCACTTCATGGGAAATGGATGAGGAGAAAGGAGGAGATTATGAGAAATCCGACTGGGCTTCGCCACTCGATCGGAACGAAGAACTGGTGATCGATGGGGCGCTATTTATATTCTAGGTGGCGGGGGTCGGCGGTTAGTGATGGACGGTGACGATCAACGACACTAAGTCGGTCGGGACAAGGACGATTGAGATGGTCCGATGTAAGGCGATGAAGAAGATGATTCGAGAAGGCTCGAGAGTGGTCGACGAGGTCATCCTGTCGGAACTCGGTCGACGCCCTCTGCTCCACGTGGAGATCTCAATCGGAGAAGAAGAGGAAAATGACCCCAAATGCTCTGAGTCCAGGTCTTAAAACATTGTGGCCATGGGCTAAAACTTAGTGGGTCGGATCAGTGTTTGGCTTGGCTGGCTCTAAGTGTGACCGTTTGGCTGGCTTTCCTTATATTCTAAGAGACTATGGGCTTTACTTAAGTAATGGGCTTGCATGCTAGTTGGCTTCCTTTCAAATGGTTGCGTTTAAGTGAATGGGTATAGATTGTAGGTTAGGTTTTCATTGGGCTGCCCTTGTGGCTTAATAGTTAGATAAGGGATGGACTGACTTGATTGGTTAAATAAATAGCTAGATCTTGGTAAATGGCTGACCTAATAGAATAGCCTGCTAGGAATGGAAAAAAACAAAGTTGGCATGATGGGCTTCTAACTGACTGAATAGAATGGCCTAATAGAATGGCCTGCTAGGAATGGAAAATAACTAAGTTGGCATGATGGGCTTCTAACTGACTGAATATTTAGACAAAATTTTAAATAATATATTAAACTAGTTAAACAAAATAAATGGCTAATCTTATAAACAAAATGATTTTATAAATTACAACATTGTTTTCCCAAAATAGAATTCCAAATGTAGGAAACGATTTTGTAACTCAAAAATTAGTTCATAAATTATTCAAAAATAGAAATTTGAATCTACGTAGTTACAAATTTACCCATCTTATAAAAATTTCGTCCTCGAAATTTCAAATGACACGATTAGCACGATTTAAGAATAACTAAATACGAAAACTTTAAAAAAAAAGGTTAAACAAAGAATCAACATTTAAGTACAACTAGTAGAATCAAGATGATCTAGAAGTGATCAAAGTTTAACATCCAGGCACGGTAAAATAATACAAAATGATTTGTCATGATTAAATTCTAAACATGATCAAAATCAAAATTTAGGCATAGTAAAAAAAATAGTAACAAAATGGTATAGCCATAATTAAATTCTAAATATGTTCAAGAATAAAATCGTGACCTAATATCCAATAAGAAATCATTTAGGCATAACTAGCACGGCTATGACTAAAATTCAAATCATTTAAACACGATTAGTAAAAATATGGTCAAAATTATTTAGGCTATTACGGTCATAAGTGCTAAAATAGAAATGATACGAATAAGAATTTTGAAAATTTAGCTTTTCCATAAATCAAATTTAAACATGAGCGAAAATCAAGTTCTAGAATTGATTCAAAGCATGATTAAATCATTTTAGGCACAATTTGATCAAAAGCATTTCAGGAGTAAAAATTGAAGTCATATGCATGATCAAAAATAAAAAATTAGACATGAAAAAAATATAATCAAAATTATTTAGGTATAACCAAAGATCTAGTCATGACCAAAAGAACCAAAATCAGTTAGGCATGACCAAGTCAAAATCAAAATCATTGAGACATTACTAGCATAGCTAAAAATAAAATTTCAAAACACACTTAAACCAAATATGGTCAAAATGTTATAGTCACTACTAATGGGGTCATAGAATGAAACAACTAAGGATAATTAAAACAAGAAATTTGAAAATTTGACTCGACTAGAAATCCGACTAAGAATGAACAAATCAAATTCTAGAATAGAATCGAAGAATGAATAAATCATTTAGGCACGTTGAAGTCAAAATTATGATCGATTCAAAAATCAATTAGGCACGATAAATATAGTTATGACAAAAATTGCCTAAGCACAATCAATTATAGAAATGATGTGATCAAAACAGTAATTTGAAAATAATGCCAATTGGATTAAAATCATGATCAACACGATTAGATTAAAATCGAATAATTTAGGAGTAAAGTCCGATTATATATGCAAGATCAGGTTTACACATGATCAAATTATAATCAAATTTTTTGAGGCATGATTAGAGGTCAAGTTACGACCAAATCAAAAACAAAATCCTCAAGACATGATCTACGATAGAAAGGAATCTAGTCACGATCGAAAATCATATAAGCATGATTTAAAATTCGTTTGTCTAAATATGACCATAATTTAAAATTTAGGCACGATAATGAAGATAATAAAGATAATATAATTAGGACCAAGATAGAAATAAAATTTGAGAATATGTTTCCCTACATAAAAATTACGAAGATAAGGAAATTGAAAGGTGATTCAAAACGGAATATGTAGGAAGAATATCATCTCATTAATGTCACGCCCCGATCCCGCAGAGTCCTTTCGTCCTCGCTTCGGACTCTTTTGGGACTGTTCGTCCTCGCTAAGGCGTGATGCCGTGCAAGTCTAAGTTGTGCTTGCACAAGGCCAAGACCTGAAACAAGACAAGATAGGCAAGGTTGACAATACGCAGCGGAACGTATCGCAGATAATTGAAGCAGCAGCGAACATATTTCAGATTACAAGTATTGAACACAATGGTAACAAGAACATTTCTCTTTATTGATTTCATTTGAACAGATTACAAGCTTTCGATTCTCTCTGATACAATATTACATTCTCTCAGAACTTTACAGATTATAATGATCCCGTTCCCATACATTACATCCCTTTATATACAAAACCAAACTCTTGCACAGATGTCATCTCTTGGGCATCTTTTCTGATTTCTGGCTCCTGAGGATGAGGCTCGGGCTATCGCTTCGGGCTATCCTTTTCGATGCATGGTGCACCTGCATGCAGACTGATGATGGGTCAGTATATCAGCATACTGGTGAATTGTGAACAAAGGAGCTACATTTTTCTGAAACGATCACTGTTCATTTAG
Source organism: Iris pallida (assembly GCA_029216955.1). Classification (NCBI taxonomy): domain Eukaryota; kingdom Viridiplantae; phylum Streptophyta; class Magnoliopsida; order Asparagales; family Iridaceae; genus Iris; species Iris pallida. Next base: position 816,135 of record JANAVB010039219.1, read on the forward strand.
TGAGAAAACATTTTCTTGTGATGTGATCTTGCTACTCTTTACCTAGATTCATTTCATGAATGCATTAGTCAGTTTACATTCTTTTGAAAACACATCTTTGAAAAGCCACAATCATTTTCATCTTAGCCGCTGTGCCTCCCACGGGTTCAGCTCGTCGCTAACCGCTGTGACTCGCATGGGTTCAGCTCGTCGCTAGCCGCTATGACGCTCTTGGGTTCAGCTCGTCGCTAACCGCTGTGACTCTCATGGGTTCAGCTCGTCGCTAGCCGCTGTGACTCTCTAGGGTTCAGCTCGTCACTAAGTGGATTCCCCAATGCGCATGCGATATCAAATGAATCATGCATAAATCGAGCAAGTCATAAACAATTCCATCTTCTTTTCAGGCAGGATACAGATCTCTTTTCTTAGCAGACAAGGGGCAGGTTCTCTTTTAAGCATACTCAAGATTTCAGTCTTGTTATTAACAAAAGCATTCAATCAAAAACTCAGATTCTTAAGGCGTAAGCGAATCATAAAATGAGTCTTTGTCCACTCACCCAGATTAATCGTCTTCTGTTGCAGAGCCAGCAATCCGATCTTTTTGTTTATCTAGTGCCTTCGCAGAGCGGGGCACTACATAATTACCCACCGAAAAGAAGTTTCGTCCTCGAAACTTAAGGAGAAACTTACGATATCCTTAGCAGCGATAGTCCTCATCCTTCACCATCATAAAATATTTACGGACTTTTTGTATGGAACGTTCATCTCATTATTGATATCGAGTAGGCAACGGAATTTCAATCAGAAGACATGTACAAATTCAATTGAATCAAAATTGGCCAGAGGATCGTGTTGCTCTGATACCATTCTGTCACGCCCCGATCCCGCAGAGTCCTTTCGTCCTCGCTTCGGACTCTTTTGGGACCGTTCGTCCTCGCTAAGGCGTGATGCTGTGCAAGCCTAAGTTGTGCTTGCACAAGGCCAAGACCTGAAACAAGACAAGATAGGCAAGGTTGATAATACGCAGCGGAACGTATCGCAGATAATTGAAGCAGCAGCGAACATATTTCAGATTACAAGTATTGAACACAATGGTAACAAGAACATTTCTCTTTATTGATTTCATTTGAACAGATTACAAGCTCTCGATTCTCTCTGATACAATATTACATTCTCTCAGAACTTTACAGAATATAATGATCCCGTTCCCATACATTACATCCCTTTATATACAAAACCAAACTCTTGCACAGATGTCATCTCTTGGGCATCTTTTCTGATTTCTGGCTCCTGAGGATGAGGCTCGGGCTATCGCTTCGGGCTATCCTTTTCGATGCATGGTGCACCTGCATGCAGACTGATGATGGGTCAGTATATCAGCATACTGGTGAATTGTGAACAAAGGAGCTACATTTTTCTGAAACGATCACTGTTCATTTAGTGAGAAAATATTTTCTTGTGATGTGATCTTGCTACTCTTTACCTAGATTCATTTCATGAATGCATTAGTCAGTTTACATTCTTTTGAAAACACATCTTTGAAAAGCCACAATCATTTCCATCTTAGCCGCTGTGCCTCCCACGGGTTCAGCTCGTCGCTAACCGCTGTGACTCGCATGGGTTCAGCTCGTCGCTAGCCGCTGTGACGCTCTTGGGTTCAGCTCGTCGCTAACCGCTGTGACTCTCATGGGTTCAGCTCGTCGCTAGCCGCTGTGACTCTCTAGGGTTCAGCTCGTCACTAAGTGGATTCCCCAATGCGCATGCGATATCAAATGAATCATGCATAAATCGAGCAAGTCATAAACAATTCCATCTTCTTTTCAGGCAGGATACAGATCTCTTTTCTTAGCAGACAAGGGGCAGGTTCTCTTTTAAGCATACTCAAGATTTTAGTCTTGTTATTAACAAAAGCATTCAATTAAAAACTCAGATTCTTAAGGCGTAAGCAAATCATAAAATGAGTCTTTGTCCACTCACCCAGATTAATCGTCTTCTGTTGCAGAGCCAGCAATCCGATCTTTCTGTTTATCTAGTGCCTTCGCAGAGCGGGGCACTACAATTAACACCCTATAGACTGATCCTCTAAGCTTACTAACTAAACTCAGCACCAAGGAACATAAGGTAACTATCCAGGCATCATAACAAATTCTATTTGGGATCAAGGAATATATCCAATTCGATCAAGCCATTCCATATAATCAATCAATCAAACCATTTCTTAGACATCAATTCCACTTCTCCATTTTCTGACTTCATCAAGGTTACAATCTCAATTGTCACAAGTTTCCTACTAAGTCGATCCATGATACGAGTATTCGAAAAATCTCAATCCCCGAAAACTAGTGGCTAACTCACTAATCAAATTTGATTACCTCCTTATCTCAAATTATCGCCATATAAACTTTCTCTTACTGTAATATGAATATGATCAAATTTGAATCCTCAACATTTTGGTAATCTTCAAGAATCTCAACTTAACGACCCTTCTTTCTTGAATCACTATCCATCTATTCCCAGTGTCGTATGCTTAGATCCTGGTCTTAATTCATTACTTCGATACAACTATTTCCTTCTAGATCCCCTTTAATTCTTCGATGGTCATATCCATCCTCTGTATCCAATCTTAAATTTAATTTCTTTGAGCGTTCTTTATATTCTTAAGCTTCCTTATTATCCTAATTATAGTTCCAAATCCACTTTCTCTGTAAAAGAAACTTATCAAATCTCTCTTCAACATCACCTGACTACTTACATATTTCTCTATCATTCCATATAATTCCTTTTTCTTGCTTTTGACCATAAAACATCATACTCCTTCATAAATTCGATATCACTACTAACGATTCTATCATCTTCCTCATGGACAAACAATAAACTCAAAAGCCTCTCAATACTTATTTACCAAACCTTTTTACTACCTTTTCTGTCCTCACCTGTCTAACTATGGGTTCTAAGGATGTCCTTACTAGAAGTAAGCTAATAGGGTTAGTAGGTAACTATCTATGCTCCCTATATAAATATATATAAATATATATATATATATATATATATATATATATATATATATATATATATATATATATATATATATATATATGTATGTATGTATAAAAGTATCTAATATTCATAGCTATTTGCAAAGTATATATATAGCTATCAAAATATGTAATTATTAACAACATATGCAACACATACGAGTTTGAGCCATGAAAGAGATTGGGGAAAAAATGGTGTTTGAAATGATCCTAATGAACTCTAGGGAAAACCGAGTAAAAATTCTAGGGAAATCCTTATTCCTATTGGATATGGTATTAGAAGTAATCCCTGAGAGTTGCTAGGAATAGAATCTTCAAGTTAGGACAAAATCAAACAGATTAAACTAATTCTGGTATAGTTTCCTAATGGTGATAAGAGGCCAAACAATACAAATTTATGACATGGATATAGTCTCATTAGTATCCGGAATCCATGCATATCCGAAATTATTTTACCTAGAATTCATGCCCTGCCAGTGTACATCTAGCTGCAGTGAACTCTTGGCTCCATGATCCAAGAATGATAAGTACCAAATAATCTCTGAACGTTACCTATTTCAAATGATATTGACAGAACATCTTAAGTAGTCGGGACATGATTTATCTAGGACATAGTCTCAATAGTATCCGAAAACCTATACATGAAATCACTTTGACGTAGAGCCCATGCCTCGCCAGTGCGCTGCTAGCTACAGTAGATCCGTAGTTTCCATGATTCAGATAAATGGTTGCAGTGCGCAGCTGCCATGCCATAGTAGATTATCGAATATTCTCTTAACTGTTATCCATAGAATTTCAAAGGAGTACCTTGATAACTCAAATTCAAGAAAGCTTTTCTATTTACTAAGGAGATTCAATCATACTAGGAAGGACATGTAGTATCAGTGTAAATATCTGTTCTTGAGAATCAAAAGATCGACTAAAAATAGGAAGAAAAGAACCATAAGGATTGATTTAAGCCAAAGTTGTATCCGTTCTTTCAACCTTTCTTTAATATTCAAGGATCGAAGTTAGAAGATCATAGACATGGAACTTGAGTGGCTCTTGTGGTTACCAAGGAGAGATATAAGATCCTGGTTGGATGACAAAAAGTCACTGAATCAAGCCACATGAGCTTATAAACACCGAAGTGATAAAAAAATCCGACTATGTTTAATTGAGTTGGATTCAAGGTGAATAGAAACGGTGAAGTTTTGAGTGGAAGAAACCAATGAATGGAATTGTTATTGGCTTTTAGAAATTGCTTAGGGAATATTGTCCTATACTGGAATTATTTTGGAAAAATAATTCCTTATGGCCAATATAAAGTTTTGGGAAAAAGATTGGGTCAAATAGCTAGTATATGAGCTCTATGGCTCTAAATGAAATACTTGGCTTGGAATGGTTAGAGAAAATTAAATAGGATTCTTAACCAAAATCAATGGAGAAGTTTGAAATGGCTATTTTAAGAGATTCAATAGGCTTTCTAAATGAGAAGTTAAAACTCTAAATAGTGAATGATTCTAGATTCTAAATAGAGATAGAGAAGTAGGATTCTGATTAAAATTAATAGAGAAATTTGAAATGGTCTATTAGTAGGCTTGCTAAAGGAGAATTTTGGAAAATCTGACTTTAATCTCTAAATATCAAGGAAGCCTAGGATGTTAGAATCTGATAATGATGTGGAAGAAAATCTCCAAAAGTCATGGAATTGTAATCGCGACTTTGTCGGAAACACTAAGAGGTATAGTAAAATTTAGAAAGTAATAAAGATAATAAAATACAACCATCGGCCTATGCTGTGATGAGTTTCCTATTTTTAATAGGCCCTTAATATTGTTGGTTTTGTTGCTTGGAAAGCAACTCCAATGTGATTTAAAAAGGCATCCTTTCTTTTAGTCCTACAAGGGAAAGGAGAAAAAGTTCTCCTTTTCATATAAAGCTTTGCCCTCCTTAGTGGGTAAGTGGATTTTGTAGGTGATGGGCTACATTCCATCCAACCCGCGAACGGGTGCGCAATTTAATGAATATTTATTTATACATTTATTTGTCATGCACTTTGCACGCTTCCGTACCACAGATTGAACCAAGGATATAAGATAATTTCCTAATTCTTTTTTAATTTTATTTGACTTAATTTTGAATTATTTGGTTTGGTTGCCTGGTCTTCCGTAGACCTGTTACCATGTAATCCCATTACGGGATTTGTGGATCGCAGAGATTATTCTGGCCACGAACAGAGAGAGATTTTAAAAACAGAACAAATTATCTATTTTAAAACAAAAAATCTTTTTTGCTCTCTCTCTCTCTCTTTCTCTCTCGTCTGAAAGGTTGTTCGTACATAAGGAAAATACAACCAGAACATCTCTTCCGTTCAACTCCTCCTCCATCCAACTCATTCTTCGGGCAAGACTGTGATCGTTCGTGGGATTCACTACCGGGTGCACGGTGCTATGGATCGAAAGGGTTTCGTTGTATCTCAGGGATAGATCGACTGCGACCCGCTGTACTGTTCGTGGGGGCAATCCTGACCGTCGATCTACTGTTGCAGACACTTCTGTTATTCTTCAAGCTCACGTTATCATAGTCGGGACCGAATCTATCGGTACCGATGATCAAAGGTTTGTAGCTGTTCATTTTTCTCCTACCGACAAGTTGAGGAAGGCGAATCAGTAGCTATGGAAAATTCTAGTGCTGCCAAAGTGCTTGGAATGGGAAGAGTGAATCTCAAATTGTCTTCAGGCAAGATCCTTCCTTTGCATAATGTGCAACACGTACCGGACGTCAACAAAAATCTTATTTCTGGATATTTGTTAAATAAACATGGCTACAAACTTGTTTTTGAGTCTGACCGAGTTGTAATATCCCCAAATGGGAATTTTATTGGAAAAGGTTATGTCTATAGGGGTCTATTTAAACTTTCTGTTGACATGCCTTGTAGTACTTTGAATTATAGTTTAAATAACATTGATTCTACTTATGTTTCTGTTACAAATTCAATATCTTCTAATGTTGATAGCTACGATGTTTGGCATGGTCGCTTGGAATATTTGAATTTTAGTTCTGTAAGAAGAATGTCTATTTTACAATTAATTCCCAAGAATGATATGAGTAGGAATAAAAAAAGTGAGATATGTACTCAAGCCAAACAACCTAGAAAATTCTTTCATTCAATTAAAAGGGTTCTCAACTTTTGGAGCTTATTCACAGCGACATCTATGAATTAAATGGTATTCTTACTCATAGTGGTAACTACTTCATTATATTTATAGATGATTATTCCAAATATTGCTATGTTTACTTGCTTAGAACAAAAGATGAGGCTTTCAATAAGTTTGTATCTTTTAAAGCTGAAGTAGAAAATCAGCTTGAAAAGAAAATAAAAATTCTTAGGTCTGATCGTGGGGGTGAATACACCTCTACTGAATTTGATTCTTTTTGTGAAACACATGGAATAATACATGAAGTGACTGCCTCTTATGCTCCTCAACAGAATGGGGTAGCAGAAAGGAAAAATAGGGCCTTTTTTGATATGATTAATGCTATGTTAGGTAGCTCTGGTTTATCTGATAATTTGTGGAGGGAAGCCTTACTTTCGGCATGTCATATTTTGAATAAAGTTTCTTTTAAAAGGACTGATAAAATCCCTTACGAATTATGGAAGGGCAGAAAACCATCTTTGAAATATTTCAAAGTGTGGGGGTGTCTTACTAAAATTTCTGGCCCTCCTACTAAGAAAAGGAAATTGGGACCCAAGACCATAGATTGTGTATTTTTGGGTTATCCTTAAAACAGTATTGCTTCTAGATTTCTTGTTATTAAGAGTGAGGTTAATGGTATTGATGCAAACACCGTTATGGAATCTAGGGATGCTACTTTTTTTGAAAATGTTTTTCCTTTGAAAAATTGAACCCCTAGATCTTTTATATCAGCACAAGTTCCTATTGCAACATCTAGTTCTCACGTACCTAGTAGAACCTAGGAGGAGTAAAGAACCAGAAGAGAACCAAACATAGGAGAAGATTTTTTTTCACTTACCTTGTTGACGAGAACCCTATATCTTATCAAGGGGCTATGTCTTCTGTAGATTCACTATTTTGGAACAGGCCATTAATAGTAAAATAGATTCTATTATGTCAAATAGAACCTGGGATTTAGTTAACCTTCCTATCGGTTGTAAACCAATTGGTTGCAAATGGATCTTCAGAAGAAGCTAAGACCTGATGGATCTATTGAGAAATTCAAAGCAAGGTTAGTTGCTAAAGGGTTCAAACAAAGGAAAGGAGTAGACTTCTTTGACACTTACTCTTCGGTTACTAGAATTGCTACAATTAGAATGCTAATTGCTATTACATCTATTCATAAACTGTTTATTCATCAAATGGATGTAAAAATTATTTTTTGAATGGAGATTTACAAGAAGAGATTTACATGGAACAACCTGAAGGATTTATTTTTTCAGGACAAGAACACAAGGTATGCAAATTGATTAAATCTCTTTATGGACTGAAACAAGCGCCAAAGCATTGACATAATAAATTTGATAAGGTAATTCTATCTTATGGTTTTGCTATTAATGATTCTGATAAATGTGTATATAGCAAAACTGTTGGTAGCTCATGCGTAATATTGTGCTTATACGTTGATGACATTCTTATTTTTGACACTGACATGGATATTATTTATGATATCAAAAGTTTTCTGTCTTAAAATTTTGATATGAAAGATTTAGGACCTGCTGATGTGATTTTAGGACTTAAATTAAATCGTACTTCTGAGGGAATTGGTATCTCCAAATCTCACTATATAGAAAAGGTCTTGAAAAGATTTAACTATTTTGATTCTAAACCTGCAAGCACTCCATATAATGCAAGTATCAGGTTGAAGAAGAACAAATGAGACAATGTGGCTCAGCTGAAGTATTCTCAGCAAATTGGATGTTTGAACTATATTGCTAATCATACCAGACCTGATATTTCCTTCATAGTAAAAAAATATAGTCGGTACACAAGCAATCCGAATAGTTCACACTGGACTGCCTTAGAAAGGGTAATGAGATACCTGAAGGGCACGTTATCCTATGGATTATTCTATGGAGGATACCCATATGTATTGAAGGGTACACTGATGCAAACTAGATCTCAGATATAGATAAGCCACAATTGGATATATATATATATATATATATATATATATATATATATATATATATATATATATATATCACATTGGGAGGAGCTGCTGTCGCTTGGAACTCCACCAGGCAAACCTATATATCTAGATCTACTATAGAGGCATAGTTCATAGCTCTTGACCTCACCAGTGAGGAAGCAAACTTGCTCAGGAATCTGGTAATTGTAACCACCACTTTTTCGGAACAGGGGTATTATTAAAATTTTCCTAATTATTGTTATTAGTGTAATTTCATATTATATCTTGAGTGACAAATTAGTTTTCAAAACTAGAATTTATATTTTGATTAATTATCTACATAATTAATAGTGCCTATGTGTTATTATTGAATATGACTAATGGTTAGCCTTTGACTAGAATCGTAATTAGTGATCCTAAAGGACCTAAACTAACTTATCATGACCATCCAACTAGATGATTAGGACTATCCTAAATGCCTTTAGTTACTCTCTGGCTAGATTAGAAGATTTAGTTAGAAAACTTGACTAAATACCTAATTAGGAAGAGAGGTTCAATCCCTAACTTGTCATAACTAAAGGTATGGGTGTAGTGGACCTTTCCTAATTAACCAAACACCATATGGCAGCCCACCTTCCTATTAAATCCCCACTTCATCTTCTTCCTCTTTTTATTTTTATTTCAAGCCCTAATTTCGGAGCTTTTCCCCCAAATTGCTCCTACACCCAAATTTCCTCCAAATTGAGCCAAATTCGTTTCATTCTCTTCCCCTTGGAGATGAGACGCCTCTATTGGCTAGCTAAAAAGGGATTGAAAGGATTTGGAGCCTTAAAGCTTGGTGGAGATCCAGATTTAGGAATTTTACATTGGAAATCTATCTCTCTTTTGGTATGAGCTCTCTAAATCCTACCATTTCATTTCATTAGTGTAACTACATTCATTTAGGTCCCAATTTGAATTAGGGTACCATTAGAGAGGAGTTGAGGCTCTCCTCTTCCTATTTGAAGGTTTTTCCTATTTTATTTTGATACAAATTGGGAGAAATCAAATTTGTGACCACCAAGTGTTCAATACGTGTCCCCAAAGAAACTTTCATGTCCTTTTTGAGTCGAGATTGGGTGTATGTGTCCTAAATAGGATACGTGGTGTTGTGTCATGGTATCTCATGATATACATGGTTAGATTTGGGTATATACATATGTTTCTTTTGTCCAAAACAACCTAAATTTATTATAATATTCATCCACGTTTTTAGTAGCCATAGCAACTTAGAAATGTCATAACTCCTAGCTCAAGACTCCGATTAATCTCCCTTTTTTTATAAAGAACTGTATCAAAGTTAGTTTTCCAAATATATATATATTAGTTGGCCAAATATGTTTTAGAACTTTCTGTAAAACTGTTTGAGTGTCAACTGTCCGAAAGACAAACGCGTTTCGGTGTTTTCGCGATTTCGGGAGCTTCCGGACACGAAAATACGATCCGTTTGAACTTGAAAGCTAATACGAAGGGCTATGACATACTTTAATCCTAGAATTTAGTGAATAGGTCTAATAGGTGCAGTATTGATTTTAATTAGAAAACTGACTATACGACATAGGCATTTTGTGTATCCTATGAGCCTATGTAGTATGGATATTAAGTGAATGTAGGTATTATAGGTTGTCAAGTATATATATATATATATATATATATATATATATATATATATATATATATATATATATATATATATATATATATATATAATTAGGTAATATGTGTTAGTTAGTGTGTGTTAATGTTGTTACAAATGGTTATCAAGTAAGCCAAATATAGATAAGTTATGTGTCAAGATATTAAAGTTGTGGGTAAGGTACTAGTGTAATACTTGGGTACCATGAGGATATTGATATCGTGACACTCAAGTATCATGAGTAAGGATAAGTAAGCATTGGGACTTGAGTAAGGTATCCTATTTAGTATCAAGTATTAGTATTAGAGTTAGTTGGATAAGTATATGAAAGAATAAGGTATTGGTCAAGATGCTAAGATATTGGGTATTAGAACTAGGTAATAGATAATATCAAGATGTCAAGTGCAAAGAGTAGGATGAGTGAGTCCATGTGTGTATGATTGGCAGGGTATGGTAAGCATAGGATATCCTGTGGTAATTTTGACAGGTAATGGAATAGAAGGGTATATTGATATATAGATATATAGGTAAACATAATGCTATAATCTATAGCTATACATGTCATAGGGTAAGGATATAGATATCTTGATATCAATTTTAGGTAACCTAGGATACATATTAATGCATATATGCATCGAAGATCAAAGTTAGATATCTATCGGTATATATACATATAGAAATAAGATACTAGAATACATGTTATGTTATATAGGGTATAGGTATGGTAGCCAAGGCATGGTGTAAAATGTGGGATACTTAATGAATTAAGGTATCATGACATATTATGGTATAGGATATGTCAAGTATTAGGTAGAACATATGGTATCCTAAGGATATGCTATCTATATACGTATATATAAGTGTATATGTATAGGTAGTTAAGTAATTCTAAGGGTAAAGATAAATACCTTAGTAGCAAGATAAGTAATGGGTATGCATAGAATAGTGTGGGTACAATATCATATATATATTTTATATAGGTATCATATAGATACCAATATTATAGGATACATAGGGATATAGATATATATTTATACGTATAGTATAAGGGGTATATTATACCATGTGGATATGGTATATGGGTATCTTGGTGTACTATGACATGTAGGGTAGATATATATATATATATAGTATATAAGTAAGGAAGTAACCAAGCACCATAGGTAAGTATAGACAAACATGTATTAGGGTATAGTAATGGGTAAATGGTTAGCGATATGGGTCTATAGTAGGATATATGGATATATATATAGTATAGGTAAAGGATAAATGTTTAGATATGGGTAAAAGGTATATTGGTATATGTTATGGGTAGGTAAAGGTAATGGTATATGTAATAGGCATTGAAAACATCCATGTATATATAAAGGATAAATTGTCTAAAGTAATCCTAGATAGTAGGTAACTAGTAGAGATGTAAGATATATGTATTGATACTTGGTAATATTAGCTATTATGGCTAATACCTTCAAAGTATAGACCTAGAAACGAGGTATTGACTAGTATGGACTAGAAAATCTAGTTTACGCAAGGTATTGACCCTAGAGCTAAGGTATTAACTAATAGTTAAGGTATTTGAGATATGGGCTAAGGGTAAGTGGATAGTATTTATAGATGATATATATGATTTGGGATACTATAGTATATGTGGCTTGTTGAGAATTCATGCATGATATATATGTATATGATATAGTAATATAAGGTATCCTAGAGTATGTGGGTCTATGGTTAGAATTATGACTAGCTTAGATAGAGTTGACCCCTTTGACTAGACAGTTGACCAAACCTTAGATGTTGACTTAGTTTGACTAATAGTTGACCAAAGGTTGACTTTTGACCTAAAGAGGCCTCGTATCATATAGATTGCATTATACACTTTAATTATTATATTATGAACTCATTGTAACCTATACTGCACTAAATAGGACTCTGTGACTCCAGTTTGGACATCTATACATATCAGTTGCTCAGGGTATCAGGCAAGTACATTCTTTGATAGTTTTTATTGTCTTGCTATATGCTATATCCGATTCAATTGTAGTATTTTACTTGATTTCTGACACGATGGTATACGGACTAGTATACGTCGGATCTTGTCATAAGATGATATTCCTGTACTTTTCTGGTATATGGGTGCATTGTCGATCTTGTTTTTTGTACTTGTATAGACACCGATTTGGGAGTGGGCTGCCCCCCTGCTTTTGAATCCTATGTCATGATGTGTCATGTCCGGATCCATTATAATATTCGGGAATGGGGAGTTATTAGTGGTTATGTGATCAATACCCCTCCTGCATTCCTATTACTTTCTTGCATCATAGATCCACCCTCACCGTACGTAGGGTGTAGCCTGACCTAATACTGCTTGCCTCATAGCTTTCCATTGTGGCCGGTCTGATCCGGTTTTCTTGCATTTCCTGATTCATAGCCGGTCAAATGGAACAGCCTGATCCTGACCCAAGCCGATCACATAACGCATTAATATCTCAAGACACTGTTTACGTTTACATTATACATCAGATATTCCTGTACTGTTCTACATTCTAGTATTTCATATCCAGACATGATATCCAATTTTATATATCCTGTTTATATTCTAGTCTTGATATTTTATCTTGTATTCCATTATAACTGTCACTTATAAAATTTGTCAATTCACATGGATTTGCTGTTAGCGTTTGTACTTGCTCATATCCTGACAGGATAACCCCGTTGATGTTTACAAAGGATTTAGATGCTAATTGCTCGACCTTCTATGGGTTTGGTACAGACGAAGACTTTGACCAGGATCTACCTTTGGTGACAGTGCCCGTAGAGGATGTACCTTATGTAGTGACCTAGTCTAGTAGGTTGACTGGACTACGTTCCAGCTAGATATTTGAGACTTGTAGTATACTTTATATTCGGGATCTTGTGTTATGTCTTAATTTTTGAACTTCTGTCTGTGACTTGCATCTATTTTAGTTTATCTATTTCCATCATATCTTTATGATATTCGTGCTTATCTTCCTTAGATGTCTTGTGATTGAGTTGAGATTATATACCTCCGTGCGGAGATGACAGGTTTATATACTTTGTGTCTAGATATTATATTTATAGTTGACCTATACAGCGTTCTACCGCCGACAATGCGGCATAGGCTGGACGTACCTACGTTCTCGTGCCCCTAAACAGGGTACAGGTCATGACAGTAACAGATATTCCTCTGTGGAGCAAACCAGTTCCTACTATCCCTGTACACTGTGATAGCCAAGCTGCAATAGAAAAGGGTCAAAAGACAAGCTATAATGGAAAATCCAGACATATACGTTTGAGGTACAATCGTGTGAAGCAATTACGGTCCAGTGGAGTAATTGCAACTGACTTCGTCAGATCAAAGAACAATCTAGCGGATCCTTTAACTAAAGGTCTCTCAAGGAGACTAGTGTTGGAGACGGCAAGAGGAATGGGGTTGAAGTCCATAGATTGAGTCACCTCTAGGGGTGAGCATTATTCAGTTTTGGACCGAAAAAACGAACCGAATAAGAGATTCTGTTCGGTTTAAAAAAATTCGGTTCGATTTCGGTTTTAAAAATACTAAATTATATATATATATATATATATATATATATATATATATATATATATATTACCGAAAACCGAATAAGAAAATTTAGTTTATATATATATATATATATATATATATATATATATTTTATTACCGAAAACCGAATAAGAAAATTTAGTTTTTATATATATATATATTATATATATATATATATATATATATATATATATATGAAAAAAATATAAAAAAGTTCCCCAATCCTGGAGGAGGGGCGATTTTGGCGATTCTGCTGTACATCCGGTGGCTTCTTCTTCAGGCTCCCCAATCCAGTCAGGATTGGAACGAGCACAACTCATCTAGCAATTCCAAGTAAATGATAAGTACTATAAAGCAGTTATAGACTGTTATATTGATGAAGCATGAAAAGTTTGAGACATGTAATAAAATAGAACAACAGTTTTAGAAGAAGGAAAGTAAATATAGTGAATCAGGAGAGCATGAAAATGAAGACTGTCAACAGAGACAGCTAACTAGAACAATACAAGACGAGTCCAGTCTATAGAACATGAGACAATATGATACGAGTCCAATCTGTAAAACATGATACAATGTGATTCTAGTACATGACACTAATCCAGTGTGTTTTGAGATACTGTTCTTGTCAAGAAAACAAGTAACGAGTAAATACGACACACCGTACACTTGGATGCAAATGCTGCAAATGCTAGCTGCTGCTGCATATGCAAAGCAATATGCAAGAAAGGCAATGCCAAGCCAATGTGGCACTAGCCAATGTTATCCTCCTATCCTAGCTTCTCACATGCTCACGCAAAGCCTATATACTTATATATCTAATCAAACAATATAGACTAGTATCTATATCACAACACCATAACCCCTTCTATATCTCAGAAACTGAATTGAACCTACAACCCTCATATGAACTCACATATATCTCTGATCTTAACAAGCCCACCTAGATATCTATGTATCAGCTATAAGCAACCCACACACATATATCAATCATATACAACTAATACATAATATAGCCTATAACATAATCTCTGAAACTGAGATACACCCCATATATATATCCTATATAATCTCAGGAAAACTGCAAAACCCAAATTCATATCAAAACCCAACTGCATGCTACTTGCTGCATAGCTTGCCAGTACATCTGCTGCTGCTTCTTGAAATGTTGCAACCAAGCAACTCAAGCCAAGCAAAGGCCCTGTAATGCCAAACCCAGCCTAGCCACTGCCAACCTATATCTGATGCTAGCCTATCAACTCTCAAAACCTCTGCTACTCAAATCAACCAACTCTAAACCCTCACTCACTCGCTACTCAATCTCAGATATCCTCACTACAAAACCCCACATACATAATACAACCTAACATATACACATTAATATCAATATTATATATATCCCAAATAGTTAAACCCAAATTCATGAAAACTTAACTGCATCAACAAGGGGGTTATGGTCTGTTGTACAGAGAAAAGGGAATGAGAGTTCTGTGTATGGGTGAGTTTGAGCATGTGTAAAGAGTGTGTGAGCTGTGTCAGGTGTCTGGAGTGTCATCTAGTGTCCAACAACCAATGTCAGGTGTCCATGAAGTATACAGTAAACTAGAGTGTCAAAGTGTAGGCTGTGCTAGAGTGTCAAACAAGTGTGTGTGTGTGTGTGTGTGTGTGTGTGTATGTGTGTGTGTGTAACAAAGTGATGTGTCAACAAGTGGAGTACAAGTGTGTGTGTGTGTGAGCAGTGATGTGCTCGACCCTGTGTCAAGTGTCTCAACCATGTGTCCAGGGGTAGTGTCCAAGGGTCAACGAACGTGTCCAAGTGAAATGCAAGAATGTGCAGTGTGTGTGTGTGCCCCGACCACACAGAGCAGAATCTGTGGGTCGAGTATCTCCTCGAATACACTACCAAACCAAACCCAATTTCCTAGATAGTGTGTCAGTCATTGCCCTTTCCTAATCGTGTCACCATCAAATGAAATGGTGTCGTGTCCAGGCTGTACGAGCACTGCAGTAGCAGGGCACTGCTACTGTGCTCGTGCAGTATCCAACAGAGAATCCCTGTGTCCAAAATCATCTACCAAAACAACCCAAATTTGACACATTCAAATATATGTACATTCTACATATAATAAGCTTTCCAAATATATAATTTTTTTTACAGAAATCAGAGAATAAAAAGTTCTAAGGGGCATTTCGTCGAACACTTGAAATACCCCTCTGATACTCGTACGATACGTACACCAAATGGATTCGATTTGAATCTAAACTTAGCCTAAGGCTAGGGGGACCCTAAATGAATGCATCTATGGAAAGAAAACAAAAAATTAGAAAGGTTTAGAGGCCCTTACCAATTGAGAGTTGGGATCTCAATGAAACCTCCTAGATCTAGATCTCCACCAAGCTCCAATGGTCAAATTGATCCCAATCCTTGCTAGCTAGCCAATAGAGACCTTCTCTACACAAGGGGAGTGGTTTGCAATTGGTTTGGTTGAATTTGGATGTGATTTGATGAAAGGAGACAAATTTGGGGAAGAACACAAATTTGGGTTAGGGTTTGCAATAAAAGAGCCAAAAGGGGACTAATGTTCACTTATATAGGTGGGGAGAGTCACTAGTGGCCGGACAAGGAGGTTGCTAGGGTTAGGGTTAGGTCTAATTTGCTTTTAAGGCCTTCTTTAGTTGTAATTTCCAGCCTTTTAAGTAAAGGCCCAAACTAGATTAGGGTTTCAACAAATATCTTGTTTCCAACATAATATCTAGATATTTTAGAACCTAGTTAACTTGTTTAATTCTACTAACTAAGTCTTTAGGATCATGACATCTAGACTAAGGTAATTCTAGGGTTTTACTAAATATGACACTTAGCACAATATAAATTAAATAAAATTCAAAAATAATCAAAATTCACAAGTTACAAAAATACCCTTGCTCCAGAATGTGGTGGTGACATCCTGTGCTAGAGAAGGGTCCTCCTCTTCCTCAACGGTGGTTTTTTCCTCTCCCGTGTTCGACGCTCGCCATAGCATTCGCCCCTATGGCCGGCCTATCTCTGTGCTCGGTCTCTCGACCTTGGACCCCCCTCTTCATGGATGGGCTTCTTTCCTAGTTGGGAGCCCGTCCTCTTCCCCAACTGTGGTTTTTTTCCTCTCTCGTGTTCGACGCTCGCCATAGCATTCTCCCCTATGGCCGGCCTATCTCTGTGCTCGGTCTCTCGACCTTGGACCCCCCTCTTCATGGATGGGCTTCTTCCCTAGTCGGCTTGACGGGCTCCCGACTCAGGAAGGACAGCCTTCTCCGCTCAACAATCAGCTGCTCTCCTCTGCGGGGCTCCGACCTTCCCATATCTGCTCTCTCATACCCTCCCTCGCGTCTCGGTCGCCTTGGATGGGGCGGAACTCGTGCGGCCTGACTCTAGGTCGACGGAGCTAACTTATGCTTTCTCCTCATCGGTGCTTGCCCCGGCTCAGTCATTGCAGTTGCAGAGATCGTTGACTCTCGGTCAACTCTTCCTAGCGAACGTCATCCCCCGACCCCACTTTTCGTTTTTGAATTCAAATTTGAATTCAAAACTGTTGCAGCCCCTCCTGCACCATCCATGGATAGTGCCGGCTTCATGGCGCTATCCTCTTCTGGCGCTCGCCCAGCGCCCCCTCTACCTGCGCCTTCCTTGGTTGGCTTAGAACCCCAGGAGTGCCCCCTATGGCTCTCTTTATTGACGCTCTTCTAGCGCTCCTCGGACCTTCCAGCTCGGCTACATCTTTGTATGGCGTCGGGCCCCTTGCGGGGCTTTCCCTCATGTGCCCCACTTCTGCAGCCTCCCTCTTCCTCGCCTTACATCTCGTGGACCCGCTCCCCTTGGGCCATCCCACCACTGTCCGGTGACCCCCGGCGCTAACCGGTTCGGGGCCCCACGCGCCTTGGCGCCACCGCCGTTAGCACACTGCTTCAGCACTATCTACCCCCGTTCCTCTATCGTCGCCGCCCTATCCGCCCTCGCTTCCCACTCTGGAGGGAACTCGACCTTGTCGACTCTAGCCACAGTCCCCACCTTCCTTCCCAACAGGTCATTCGCATACGCTGTGAGGCCCCCCTATCCTGAAAAGTTAGACACGATCTTAGTTGATGTTCAGCTTCCGGTCACCGAACACCCCCAGATGGTAGACGCTCAAGACCTCACTGTTCCTTTCTCGTGCAAGGAAATCTCATCCCTATCCAAATCCTTTCCCCACACCCTCATCCTCAAATTCCCGTCGGGTTGCCTAAAGCTTTCGCGTGTTCAAGAAATGATAGCTGGATGGGGTTTCACCGTAGTATATAGGGTTGCCCCTTTGGACCCAAGCACATTCTCTAGATCCTCACGTCGGTGGCGGACCATAAGAAGGTTTGGACCAGAAGCTCTGGAGGGATCGATTCTCATCTTATGAAAATTGCTAAATGGTCCCCAGAGTTCAACCCTAAGAAAGACTCGGCGATTGTCTCAGCCTGGGTCACCCTCCCTAATCTGTCATAGATATGCTTCGTTCCAGCTACGTTGAAGAGGATAGCCAACTCTTTTAGGACTTTTGTGACGATGGCAGAGGAAACTTGAAATCTGTCCAAAGCTAACTATGCCAAAATTTGCATGGAGCTCGATTATCAAAGGAGCTTTCCAACGCTATCCAAATCATTATTGGCAGCAAAATGTCCACTCAACAAATTATTTATGATAACAACATCATCTTCTGTAAGCACTGTATCTCGAAAGGCCACTCCTCCGAGCACTATTTTAGAGCTCATCCAGAACTAAAGAAGCAAGATAGGGATAAGCAAGTGAGCCTTATGCAGGGTAAAATCCCTAGGTCACCGCTCCTCCCATTACCAAATATCCACACCCGTTATGAAGCTAACCACAAGGAAAGTGCCTTCCAGAGAAGAGCCAACATACCCACCACAACCTCAGGAGTCAACCTGACCAACAAATTTGACATTCTAGTCACTGAGCACCCCGATGACATTCAGGAGGTTAATCCTACAATCGCCATCCAGGAGGCTCACTCTTCTGCTATGACTCACGGACAAGATACTACCTCTTCCAAAGTGGTAGAGGTGAACCCCCTGACACCCCAGGGAAGGGCAACAACCAAGGATCGGTCACCATCCAGCACAAGCTCAATGTTTGTGCTTGTACTGTGGACAAAAATATCTACCTCCAGAAAAGCTCTATGGACACCCCCGACTGATCCCCCTGATAGTGCTAAAATTCACTATCCCGTGACTGACATTTCTTCAGTTCCTCTCAGCGAAGCCGCCTTGCACGTAGAAGACCAGGTTGGAACTAGCGTTTGAGACTCATGTGGTGGCCCATGCAGGTCTGTTTTCGTAAATCATGCGAACTCATGATAGTACTTAAGTTAGTCGTACTATTACGAGCCTGCGACTAGGAAATGCTCATTCACGAGTCAGGATTAATTTAATTTACGAGAATGACTAGGACTAGGAGTCCCTTATATAAAATTTACCGATGGGTAGTCTAGGCCATGCAATGTAGATGAGGGTTATTGATTTTGATAGTTGTCATATCTTCATGAGTACACTATTTTCTCTTGATATGACGATATGGTCCAATGTGGATAGATTATTCAACTAGGGAGATCGGGCTTCATAGTAGTAATGATCTAACCTAAATGAGATAGAAGTGTTCCACACTAATTGCCATATCACTCATGACTATGATAGTAGTATATACTCCAGTGTTGTTAGTCGTCTGCCAAACTATGGGACTGTATCTCAATCTTGACTTACTCAACCTTCCCTCAAATCTAGATCTTTTATTGTAACTTTCTAACCATTTGTATTTGATCGTTCCTTAACAGTATTCGCCTTTAGAACTGCGTCCCTAAATTATTTTACTGGATTCTTAATTAAATTTATTTTATGCTTCAACTTGATTTCCTTTGTTATTGTATTAGTTTTTACCTCTTGAACCCTTACCATGATACTAAATTACTTTCTGACTTAAATTCGAGATCCAACCATGACTCAATTCTTTCGACCCGACATGGGATGGTGTTCTTCTTGTATCCTTAAATGCTTAACCTTGTACCTTATCTTGATTGCTTGACCAGCTTAGTTAATAATCTTGGACTATTTTTCTTCTTCATCATTACCTCCCTTACTTATATTTTGACTACCTTATGTTGCTAATTTAGCCTTAGTTTCGCAAGCTTATCTTTTTCTCGAGCTTGATCATGATATATTTTATTGGGTCGACCCACTAACATATTGTCTAATCAAAACCGGTGTATGATGGTCTGATCAACCTAGTGCACCTTGGTTCGCTTTCATATATTACTCTACATGGATTGAGGCATAGTTAAACTTTCCCTAGAGTCTCATCCACGACAGTTTGGCAATTCTCCTTGAATTATTTTCGTCGTCTATGAACCACGTATTGTACTCAATAGCATCGTCTTTGAACTCTTTTTGCTTTTGTCTTTCACATATTTCAGAAAGATAAGGCACTGTACATAATAGGTCAACCCAGGGTATCACGTTTAGCTTCCTTATCAAAAGGTGGATAATGGCTTATTTCCATATCCTCGCAGTATTCTTTGGGATTTCAATAGTGTTGAATTCTAAACCCTTGATCGCGACTAGTCGACTTGGTCATTCTCCTTATCATCCAATGTTTGGAACCTTATTCAATTGAATTGATTCAATTGTGACATGAATTTCAAGTCTTGGATACTCGTGCCCAGACTTCAATGACCTCGTTCTCTATCTTGCCCAAACCTCGATTCATCCTGGATTGGATCAACTTAGATCATATCGAGACTAAATTTCTTATATATATATATATATATATATATATATATATATATATATATATATATATATATATATATAGTGTGCTTGGATTTCAGTGTTATTGACAGTCGTGCTTTAAACTTTCAATTTTGATCATCTTTAGAATATTAACGCTTTATAGTTAATTTCAGCTATTTTTTTTAATCACCAGTTTTCATATAGGATGATGGACTGCCTTACAGCCCGATGATTTATTATTTTCCCTTATCTTTTCCAGAATGGCACCCATGACCAGAGTCTGTCCCCAGTGCATAGTTGCAATTCCGGATGAGACCGAGATTGTACTTTCCCCTTCTATTGCTCAGGAGGTGTTAGTAGCCTCATCGGAGAGTTTTCCTCCATCTCCTATCCTTCAGGAGAGGGCTGCAGTTCTGCCGGAGATTGAGGGCCTTTACTTGCCTCCTAGAGTGGTACCTCATGCCATTTCTGATGGAGCTCATATTTATAGACTTCTTCAGGATGTGCAGGAGGTACAGAGACTTCAGGCTGAGTTTATGAGAGAGTAGAGTCTCAGTTTTCAACTGTTGTGGGATTACAAGCATTCGAGGGAGGAGCCTAGTCCTAAGAGAGCGAGGAGCAGTTTATACCAAGTGCCTCAGGAGTACCCAGGCTTTCAGCCTAGACCAGCCTATCCAGTTCAGATTCCTGTCCAGCAGAGACCAGTTGAGTGGGTGCCTACCTGTACTTTCTGTAAGAAGCTTGGGCACGTATGGAAGGACTGTAGGAAGAGACTAGGATTGTGCCTATTTTGTGGGTCAGCTGCACACAAGATACGAGACTGTCCTACTACACTTGCCCCTAGTCGAGGCCTACCTCCAGGAGAAAGTTCCAGCTACCAGACCTAGTAGAGGTGAGTTCTTGACCCATACCTTATCTTATCTTCATGATTACTGTACCCAACCATATTGTTTGTATGTTTGATATCTTACGACTACTTTTGATCTAGTATAACTTTAGTGGCTAGATGAGACCCCAAACTGATTACCTGCCATATCATGTATGATATCGTTCCAACTGCATGATTTAGATAAGTTTTCTTAAGACCATGATTGTTGGGGATTTGACCTAGAAGGGGTAGGATCATTTTAATTTCGAGGACGAAATTATTTTAAGGAGGGTAGATTTGTCACACCCACTTTTCAATTTCAAGGGTATTTTAGTAATTGTTATTTATTTCAATTTTTATGATTTTTATTTGAATTTTATCTATTTATTAATTGGATTGCTTGCAGTGTGATTTGATTGGTTGCAGATTGGTGTTTTGGTAGTATAAGTGGTTTAACCTTAGCCAACCATGACCTAGAACCTTTATGCTATATTAGAATTAGATTTATTATCATTAGAATTAGTTTAGATTTTATTAGTTAAATTTTAGAGTGATTAATTGATTTTTAGCCATTTTGGCCTTTATGTGATTTCCGGAATATGTTGACTCTTGTTTGTGCTAGCAACTGGTTTAACCTTAGTGGACTTGTATGGGGGCCTAACCATGCATTAGAATTGTTATTTTCATTTTTAGAATTTATTTTGTGCATTAGATTATTTTTAAGGCTTTTATTTATTTATTTAGCCTTTTTGCATGTAGGCCTTTGAGCTTTTTGACTTGGGCCCATTTCTAATTGAGTAGGAGATGGCCCAAGTGAAACCCTAACTGCTAGACACCCCCTTGGCCGTCCAATACAGCAGCACCCCCTCCTCTTTTCATTATTTGTGAAAATTGTGAGCCTCCACCAAGAAATCCTAAAAGATCCATCTCTCCAAAACACCTATTTTCTTCATCCGGAGTCTGTTTCTTCCCAAACGAACTCCGTTGCGCTCGTCGAGGAGAGGAGGATCTGCTGGAGCATTTCTGGAGTGGAGACGGAGGTTTTTGCTGGAGGGAAATCGGCCGACACGACAACCGAAGAGCCCCGATCATTGAGTTTTGACACTCAATAGGTAAAATCCTAATCTACCATTGCAAATCTGGTTTTTTCTTTATTTTTTGCATCCATATAGGTGCCCTAGCCTTGCCCATGAAATTTGGTGGGATTTCGACTCCGTTTGATGGAGGTATCGAGCCCGTGTCGGTCCCTTACGGCACGTGTTCGAGAAATGCCGCTTAGGATAGAAAGTTATTGTTTTTCGTTTTTGTCTTTATGGATGTTTAGATAATATGATTTTGATAAACTTTCGTGAAGACGGTTTTGGGTTTGACATTGTTTCAGCGGTGTTTCGGGCAACGGACGCACGTGCACGGATCTCGTGCACGAGGCCGTGCGTGCCCTGCTGTCCGCGTGTGATTGTGCGATGCACAGAGTGTAATTTTGCGTGAAAATTTGTGAGCACGTGGGGGAAAATTTATCTTGAGATTCTAAGTAGTAATCACCACAGGATTATAAAATTATATTTTGATACTGGAGGAAAATAGTTAGAATCTATATAAATCGATTTCAGGAATTGATGTGATTCATGAATTATTGGATTATGATTATACATCTTTGAACGTATATAGATTGGTTTGATAATGATCAAAAAAAGGGGGTGGCTGTATGAACTATTAAATTGAGTCGTACAAGTTGCGATGTATATGATTATTGAATTTCAAATTTAATTGGAAGCAATGATATTAAAATTTTGGTTTAAAAGATTGGGAAGATATAAAAACGATTGTTTTGGAAAAAAAAATTCTCAAATTTGAAATCGTGTCAATTGATTGAAGATTTAAGAATCTATTTAGATTTTGGTTTAAGAAGTAGTGATTATGTTTCAATGACTTAGAAAGAGAAATTACGGTTGATAAGCGCGTTAAAATACTGAGATATAAATGCTAGATTGTCGTGATAAGCTAAGTGTCTATCTTGAGGATTATTTGAGACAGGTGGGGAGTTTTTAAAGTTATAAAGTGATATAGAATTTTATGGATTCATGATTTATTAACTCTGGAGTTTAAAGTTGGATTGAAATGTTAAATTTTGGAAAGGTTAGTAGCAATGTGATAAAAGTTATTATGAGATTTATGAAAAGGATTTAAATGTTAGTCGTGATTAGATTGGAAGGCTTAGAGTGAATACAAATTGAGGTAGTTATTTTGAAATCTTTTTTTAAAGGAATGTAATGGTAGGCCCCCAAGGTAACCTAAATGAGATAGAAGTGTTCCACACTAATTGCCATATCACTCATGACTATGATAGTAGTATATACTCCAGTGTTGTTAGTCGTCTGCCAAACTATGGGACTGTATCTCAATCTTGACTTACTCAACCTTCCCTCAAATCTAGATCTTTTATTGTGACTTTCTAACCGTTTATATTTGATCGTTCCTTAACAGTATTCGCCTTTAGAACTGTGTCCCTAAATTATTTCACTGGATTCTTAATTAAATTTATTTCATGCTTCAACTTGATTTCCTTTGTTATTGTATTAGTTTTCACCTCTTGAACCCTTACCATGATACTAAATTACTTTCTGACTTAAATTCGAGATCCAACCATGACTCAATTCTTTCGACCCGACATGGGATGGTGTTCTTCTTGTTTCCTTAAATGCTTAACCTTGTACCTTATCTTGATTGCTTGACCAGCTTAGTTAATAATCTTGGACTATTTTTCTTCTTCATCATTACCTCCCTTACTTATATTTTGACTACCTTATGTTGCTAATTTAGCCTTAGTTTTACAAGCTTATCTTTTTCTCGAGCTTGATCATGACATATTTTATTGGGTCGACCCACTAACATATTGTCTAATCAAAACCGGTGTATGATGGTCTGATCAACCTAGTGCACCTTGGTTCGCTTTCATATATTACTCTACATGGCCCGACGAGGGAGCAGCGAGGCCAACACCACGCGCACGAGGGCGCACGAGCGTGCAGCAGGCCGTGCGGGTGCGGGGGCTGCGTGCGCCGCTTTGGCGCATCGTATCGCCATGTCATCGTGTCGCCGTGTCATCGTGTCCTAGACCTATCCCAGGACCCCCCCTCCCGCTATGTGCACAAGCACGGGGCGTTTCGTTGCGTGTGCGGCGCTCAAACGAGCGAGAACGCACGCGTATCACGCGGTATCGAAAAATTCTGATACGCGTTCTGTGGACATGACACAGACACGATTTCAAACCCGAGAGTATATGAACGCATCACGTGGGTCGAGATCAACGTGTATGTCGAGTTTTGCGGGTTCGTTTGGTGTATTTTGGATTTTGGGTCGTTGTGTGAATTGGGTTATTTTTTTTAGTTTTCGATTTTTGAATTAATATGATATTCTAATTTTTTTCAGCGTCTTAGCTTCTAAAATCTGAGTTTACAGGACTTATATGAGATTTCAAATATGTGGGAACCAACTTTTGGTTTTGTTTCATAATTTTTCATCAATTATGAGTATATATGCTTGCTATATAGTTTTGTATACATATATTCAATTATATATATTTTTTATATTCAATTATATATATATATATATATATATATATATATATATATATAATCCCGTTGAAACCCATTGCTATGTTCATATGCGTTGAGAATGGGTCGAGGGAATTTAATTCCAGATTTTGATTCTTCAAACTATTTCAAACCATTTGCCAATCTTTCCTTTTAGCATTTGTATATATATATATATATATATATATATATATATATATATATATATTTATATATATATATATATATATATATATATATATATAGTCTCTTATTGTATATATATGTATATAATAGTATAGTAATTTGGGTAATACCATGATTATGTTTGAATGTTTTTAATCTCAGATTTACCCCATTACAGTAAGTTCCAGGACACACACACACACACACACACACACACACACACACACACACACACACACACACACACACACACACACCACTTTTTGTTAGATTTGGGTTTTGTTTGTATTGTATATACACATGTGTGTATATACTTATATGTATATATATATATTTTATATGTATATATATATATATATATATATATATATATATATATATATATATATATATATATATATATATATATATATATATATATGCTTGTTAATCCTCTTAGATTAGATTGTAGTTGTGTATATGACTATAGGAGCCCTAGGACAGATTTGGTTTGTCATTTCGAGCTTAGTTTAGTCGAATTGGCCGACAAGTTGACCAAATTGACAAAAGTCAACTTTGAGTCATACTTGTTCCAATTCAACTCAAACGAACTCCCAATGACCTAGAATTTTGTGTATGACCTAAAAATTAGTAGACGGACAAGTTGACCCAGGTTTGACCAGTTTTGACCAGCGTTGATCAGGTATGACCAGAGTTGACCAAGGGTTGACTTTGACCAAAATGGACCTAGAAGCATGTAGTCTTGCATTGTAGCTATTTCTTCTGATATTGTAGACTTGGTTTTGACATGTGTGTATTTTAAATAGGTTTACATTGCCCCAGTTTAGTTACACCTCATCATCATCAGTTCGATTTGCCAGACGAGTACATTCTCTGATCTTTTTATACTTTTTTGGATATGTTCTCTTGTTATAGACTAGTATACTTGATGCTGACACGATGTTCATACGGATTTGTACCCTCTGGATCTTTTCATGCGATGTTATCCCCTCGGATACATCGAGTATATCATGTTCATGTACTTTATCATGGCCATCATGTACTCCATGTATTCATATTTATCCATGTGTACTCATATGTTATTCATGTACACTCATAACCATATGAGCTCCATGTATACAGTAGTTGTTATCCATGTGCAATAACATAACATGCATTGATCCTTGTGTATTAATTGGGGGCAGGGAGAGTGTAGTTGGTTATGTGATCATTATCTCCAGTAGGTATCCATGTGCACTCCATAGCTGTATCCATGTACAACCCAGACCGTTTACATAACCAATTCATGCTCTGAATCACGTAGATGGTTACATTTTTCTATTTATTATATTATATCTCATTTTATAATCTCTCTTTTGTTGACTTTCTTTACAGCGATTCATGTATAGTTTTCTATAGCTTACTTTATATGTCCATTCCTGATATGAACTGTTGTGAGAGATATGTGCTCGTTCCGTCCTGACTAGGTATGTTGAAAATTTTACAGGGATTGATGAGGAGTACTGTCCTACTTATTATGGCATTGGCATAGATGACACTGGCGATGTGGACCCTCAGGAGGATCCAGCAGTCGCTGAGGACTTGCCTATAGTCTAGCTGTGACTTGGTACTTTATTTGTCTTTCTATTTGAGACTTTATGAGTTGTACCTGAGATTTATTCAGGTGGTTTACACCTAGACTTTTATCTGTGACTCTCTTGAGATTCTTTCTTCTATTCCATCTTAGTATTGTGAGTGAGTTACTTATTATTCTACTCTCCATTCGAAGTTTATTTTAGACTGTGTTAGATACTTTGACTCAGGACAGCATTCTACCGCCGACACTGCGGTGTAGGCTGGGCGTTCGTCACTTCTCGTGCCCTTGCACTGGGTGCGGATCGTGATAGCCTTGATAGAGAAGACCGAGCCATAGTGATGTCCTAACTAGGAAAACCAGGCTAAGTTGCGGCTTAACCTTTACCGAAGATTTATTTATTTATTTATTATATTATTGAGATTAGGGAAACCGGTTATACCATGTTAGCCCGGACTGGACCCGAACTGAGCCAAGCGTAGGTCATGCGGCACGTCCAATGAAAATCGTGTTGATGGAATTTGGTAAGAGAGTATTGTATTACGTTTTAATGGTTTAAATGAATATTTTCTAAGTGTTTATATTTAAATATTATAAATATTATTATTAGTTGGTATTCAATAACATTTTGTATAAAAGGGGTTTTTGTGTATTTTGGGATTATTAGAATGTGTATAATGGTATATACTATATATATATATATATATATATATATATATATATATATATATATTAGATTAAATAATAAAAATCAACAATGGACCCATAGCAAAAGCCGACCTGGCTAAAATCCCAGCCCCACCATGCTGACCAAAAAAAAATATATATTAGATTAAATAATAAAAATCAACAATGGACCCATAGCAATAGCCGACCTGGCTAAAATCCCAGCCCCACCATGCTGACCCGACCCAATAACCCACGAACCTAACAGGAAAAACCCAGCCAACCCGCGCATCTCCCCCAACAGTAAGCCGCGCGAACCCTCCCAGACTGTAAACCGCTTATATATGTACTACATATAGATCGGGATAGAGGGAAATCTCACAAAAACCTAAAACCCTAGAGCCACGCCCCATCCTCCGTCACCTGGGCGGCTACCCGCCGCCGGCGCCATCGCTGTGCACGGCCGGGGTTGGCCAAGAACGAGTGCGCGCGGCCTGTTTGTTCAGAAGCGACAGCAGCAGCGGGGTGAATTCGCAGCGAGGATTCTTCGCGCATGATCGGTCGTTCTTCGAGCCGTCACTTCGGGTGCGTACACAACATATAGGACGGTAAGCCTCTTCAATTAGTTTATTTTTATAGGCCCTAGATTTCCCGAGAAGTCGACGTCAAAACTGACGAATAACCGTGCAAAAACAGAACATGAAACCATCCAACATCCTATATTGGGAGGTCGATTCTGGCCAAACGAATGACCAACCTGGAAAACTAATTGAACAGAAGTTTAGACAACCTATAGGGCTTCACGACTCTTTTACGGAATCCGATTTCGTCGACCGAGCATCGAGAAATCGCTTTTCCAAATTGACGGAAAAACTGTTTTCCAAAAATAGAAAAACCTTCGATACGACGTACGTCCCGCCAATCCTGGCGACGTGGTCGCGAACCGAAAACATCGAAAGGTGCTTAACGACTTCGTGGTCGTGTGGGCTTTGACGGAATTCAAATTGGTCACGTGTGCGCGACGAATTTGATACGTATCCGTCGAAATTTACCGTATCGACCTCTGTACAAATTTTCTAATTACTTTGTACACGCTCGTCAAATCGAGATGAAACTTGTGCCAGCAGGACCGTATCATTTTTTTGGTCCTGCATGCCAAGTTTGGTCCGATTCTGAGACAGTTGATCGGATCGCCGTTTTGCGGGCCCCACGGTCTGACTCAACGGACGATTTTGTGCACGGCCCGCCAGAATCCAACTCTGGACATACAGTTGGATTCGTATCGAAAAACTAGATCCGTAGACATGTAGTTTGATGACTTTAGAGAGCGTTGACTCTGGCATGCTTTTCGGTGCAAAGTGGGTCCAACGACGGACACCGTTTTGACCCGAAATTACCGTTTTCCCCTATGTCCAGAATTGGACTTAAGGACCGGCAATCATAGCTATTTTGACTATTCTGAGAACATTGGTAATGTTTATTGCAGCTTCCGGAGACTGTTGTACGGGTTTTGACTATTGTGGCACATTGAGTGGTTCAGATTGTCGGTTTCACCAGCAGAGGACCCCAGGCGAGTACAGTTTATTGTTTGTTTTCAGTATTGATCTTTATTATACATCAGTGTTTAGTCGATAGATATGTGATTTCAGTTTTATGTTGATTTTGTTCTTTGTTGTGTCGGGAGGTGAAGTACCAACGATGTGTGATCTGACCTTAGACCGTGTAGACCGTGTAGACCGTATAGACCGTGATTTATTCTTGCATTAGACCGTGTAGACCATGATTTATTCTTGCTTTATAAAGTGTAGACAGTATTTCATATTTGCTTTATATAATGTAGACCGTGTAACATCATACTGTGTAGATCGTAATTATTATTTTGTAGACAGTGTTTCTTTATTGCAATATTTTCTGTAGACCGTGTAATTGTAGACCGTGTAACTGTAGACCATGTAACTTTAGACCGTGTAGACCATGTCGCATAATTTTTCCGAGACCGATCACATATCAAAGGTACTTCAGTGGGACAGCTGGTGAGTAATTTATTGTAATTCATTTTCTGTTCTTATTATTCAGTTTTATTGTCTTTCTTCATTTTATTTATGAATCATATGTCTAAAGGCTAACCTCTGTAGTATAGTCATTTTCATATATTGGAACTGCATTCGGTGAATTGTACTCATTCCATTCCTGACTGGGAACCAATATTTTTCAGGTTAGCCGTGGATTCACTTAGCATGGAGGATACGGGTGTACTTGCAGACAAAAGCCTAGAGACTAGCAAGATAGATAAGTTGTAGTCATTCCATATTTGTACAAGTTTATATTTTCCTGCAAATATAAAACTTGTGATCATTGTAAATTAAATTAATTATGTGAATGAGCATTATTTGTGATTTTTGATCTTCATGGCCGTGACAGCGTTCTACCGCCGACACTGCGGCGTAGGCTGGCTTGGACACATCTCGTATCCGTTAAAAAAAACGGATACGGGTCGTGACAAATCACCCTCTGGAACAGTACGAGATTCTTCCTTCGATCACATCCCCCCATCGGTGAAGGATTATTTGACTTGGATAGTAGATTAGCGGTCTCAGGAGGAAACCGACAAGGTGTTGGCACACTTGTTACTCTTGGAGCGACAACCCAATTTTAAACAAAACTGCTTGGTCAAATGAAGGTAGTTATGATGGATAACTCCTACGAGAAAGCTAAGATTAAGGAGGATTTATCTAGGATCGCTGAGTTATGTTCCAAGGAGGCGGCCGACATGGAACTCGCCTCCCTCTTACTCCTGGCTCGTAATCCTAATTTTAGCCTTATATTCAAGACAAGAATGAAGGAAGTGCAGGATGAAATCACATCCACACAAAAAATGACGGGGCCTCCCCTCACTGTAGCGGAGTTGCCGATTTCCTCTAAGGTAGACGAAGATCAGGTAGTGACTGCAGTGCGGCTACTACGACTCACCAAAAGGTGCTTAGCCAAAAATCCTTCTAACCCTTCTAAGAATACTACTTGCTAGTTGACTCTAGGTCTTGTTTTGTCTGGTTGCATTGTTTCGCAACCTTTTCAGGGTTTTACCTTATCTCCTATAAGAGCCTGGGCTAGCTTCCAGCTCCACTTCCCCTTTCCTCCTTTTCAATGAAGACCTCAGCCATTTATATATATATATATATATATATATATATACACACACACACACACACACAAATATATACTATAGGTATATACTAAATAAATTTAAGTATATTTAGTTACTATATATATTAAAAAATGCAAATAAATCAAAAAATCTAATAAACCGAAAACTGAACCGATTTAATTTGGTTCGATTTGATTTAGTTATGGGCCAATTCGGTTCGGTTTCGGTTTTGCTTATTCGATTTTTGGTCCAATTCAATTTTTGGTTATTCGGTTCGATTTGAACCGAATGCTTACCCCTAGCTAGTCACCTCAAAGGCAACCCAACCTTCGATTGGAAGCACCAAGAAAAGGTTTAATGGTAACAACAAAATTGATGTGTGACTGGAAACACTATATGATTGTAATTATAATGAGCCATTCCTCTACTATGTAGTGTTGATCATAATTATAAGAGGTTGATTGTAAATCTTAATGAATCTGTGGCTTGTGTCACGCCCCAGTCCTAAAATCCATAAGGACTAGAACACGTGGCATGCCAGCAGACACATTCCATAGGTAAATCCAATTTAATGGACCAATGGAAGGTATCTAAAGCTGTAAAATAATCTCATGGCAGGCATATATCTATACTCATCCACAGAACAAGAATCACAGAATAAGAAAGCATATCGTGCTGAAATAAAGGAATATAAAATTGTCAAAGAGAAGTATAAATTCACATGGAAACTCCATGGGTACAAGTCTCAGTCAAATAAATGATTACTACAATGTCTCAGATAAAAGTATAAAAATCTCTACTACAAGTCTTCAGCTCTAACATGAAATAAAGTAAAATAAAGATAGATGTCCACGAAGAACTACTCTGGATCAACCTAGTCGTCCACGTCTGGTGCAACAGAAGAATAGACTCCCGGCCCGTACTCCTCATGAAAGACCTTGTCAACTAAATCTGGAGAATAATCAGGTCCTAAAGGGACATAGCAAGGCACATAATATACAAGCTAAAGTGCAGTAAGTAAACAAAGTATTGGGGTATCTAAACCAAACTGACGTGACGCTTTGAGGACAACGTTCGCAAGCACAAATATCTCCAAAGTAAAAGACATCCGGGTCAGGCGTACATATAGTCGTAGCTCCGTAACGGAATCTCAACGGTAACTAAGAGAAACGTGGATCACAGGAAACAGGTAATCTCTTCGAATAAATGTATATACATATATAAGAGTGTATGTGCACAGCATGGCCCATGCAAGTAGTAGTCATCCTCAACTCTCAAAAAACAATAAGTTGCAACCACAACTTACCGTTCTGACCTCTATCTAGACGACAATCCTACGACACATCTAAAAGAAAGATAAAATGACACAAACACCCTTAACCTACAGGTAACAGGAAATCAGGTATCTCATGTTATCTGGCTCCAATATCGGGATAATATTTGTGTCAATCACGTGTCGTATCCTACAGGTCTTTTATGGAAACAATTCCATAAACAACAGGCAGGCTCTATATCAATACTAGACAACTCACTAGTTGAATGGCACCCAGATGTAATCCGGAAGCCCGTATCGATATAACTCCTAAGGTCAAGTACAATAAATAAAATAGAAAGAAATAAATGACAGAATGAACAAGAACTGTACGATAGCAAGGTGCACTTGCCTGATTTCGTGCTGTGAATATGAAACGCCACTCCCGCGTCCTTGCCTCCGGAACCCAACGCTCCTAGATAATTAATTAACTAAATTAAGTCATTACTCACGAAGCTTACAATACGAATTCATTAGTCAAAATAATGTTTTAAGATTATATTCAATTTCTCATGGAACCATTTAGATCCATACAATCACACACAGGTTCCACGATACATCGAAACACAGTTTTAGCATTTCCAACTCTTAATTAGTTGGTTATGCCCCTACTTTAATAACATACTTAAAATCATATAGAAATCATAAAAAAAATATTTAAATTAATTTTTTACATATTTATCTTTGAAATTTCAGAATTAATATATCTAAAGACATTTATGACTAGTTGATTACTAAGTCAGCTAGTGTACCCGAAACTCGTCCAGAACATAGTTAATGACTCAAAATTGCTAAATTAACCAAAAATATATTTTAAACAGAATAAAATACCTTATTTCATAGAATAATATCAGAGGTACAAGGGTTTAGTTGTACTACAAGTTTGGGACATTCTAGGTCAGCAGGTTACCCGAAAATAGCTAGTTTTGACCTATATTTTTCCCAACCAGATTAGAGTTAATAAAATTGTGGAAAAATACTTAAAAATCATATTTTCTATATATTAACACACATAAAATTCAGTTTCGAAAATAACCATCAATAACTTATAGTTCCTTCACAACGGGGTTGGAATCGACCCTACCGAAGCATGAATATTACAACCATAATTTATAAAACTTTTATAGGTGAAAATACATAAAAAAAGGTACCAAAATACTATTTTTACAGATTTAATAACAGAATTTTTACAGAATTAAAGCATGGGTTTGAGATGGAAAAAGTAGGGTTTCTTACCAAAAGTCCTTGCTAGTTGGGTTGTGAAGGCATCTCCTTGACAAAGCTCCCACCTTTCTTGCTATCCTTGATTTCTACTCCCTTCTTAGTGAGTTTGAAGGGGTTGGCAATGGCTATAGATGGTTGGATGGGGAAGATGGAGTTTCTAGGGTTTGTTTCGATGGTTGGATGGATGTATAGTGAAGGAGATGAGTTTTTGTGGAGAATGGAGAGATGTGTAATGGAGGGGATGATGTTATGAGGGCTATGGGGCTTGGTGTTGTCAAAATTTGAGTGAGAAAGAGAGTATGGTCGGCTATGGAGGTGAAAAAGAAGGAGAAATTAAGTTAGGGTTAGGATACAAGTTGATATATATATATATATATATATATATATATATATATATATATGGGCCTTATGGGTTCATGTATGTATAGGATTGGGAATCCTTTTTCCTTTTGGGATGTTCGGCCAAGAGGGGGGAGTGCTTTGCCAACCACTTAATGGTGGGGGTCCACTTGATTGGCTTGGTTGTTTGATGAGTTGGCTAATTGATTTGGTTAGAGATTTAAATAGGCCTTTTCTAATATAGAACTAATTAGATCTATATATATAAATACAATCCAAAATCTGAATAAATATAAAATATATGAGTTTATTAATATATTTTAATGTCCAACATTCCTACATAGGTTTGGCTTTAGTTTGGAGGAAGTTTGGGAAGGTTTGGTGCAACTGGGTCTCCTAAAAAGTCATAAAGGCTTTATAAACTAATTAATTAGATTAAAATATGACTTGTGCTATAATTTGAATTGTTAACATGCAAGAGACTAAAATATAATCATGGCATTCCTAGCATGGCTAGTATACTAGTCAAAGCACCCGACTATACTAGGCATGCCATACTTTCTAATCGTTTTGCATATTCAAACTCAACCATGACTATAGTCCTTTTATATAATATAAATAAGATAAAATATATAGAAATAAATAAAAATCCAAATTAATTACTTCAAATATTATTTTAAATTTGAGGGGTTTTACATCATTTCCTCCTTAAAAATAATTTCGTCCTCGAAATTAAAACAATACCATATGAAAAGTTGAAACCACTAAGAAAACACAATAAATTACGTACCTTGATTCTCAAACAAATAGAGGAATCGCTCTCGCATAGAACCCTCGCGCTCCCACGTAAACTCGCCCGGTGAATGATGCTTCCAAGCAACTCGAACAAGTCTAATGGTCTGACCTCGTAATGTCTTATCGCTATAGTCAAGAATCCCCACTGGCTGCTCCTTATAAGATAAAGTCGGTCCCACAGTAATCTCAGAATGATCAAGCACATGACTAGAGTCTGCCACGTACTTTCTCAACTGTGATACATGGAACACGTTATGCACACCCTCTAGTGATGGAGGTAATGCAAGACGATATGCCACTTCTCCTGCTCTTTCAAGAATGCCGAAAGGACCGACGTACCTTGGGCTTAGTTTCCCCTTGCTGCCAAACCGGATGGTACCTCGAGTCGGCAATATCCGCAAGAATTCATGGTCGCCTTCCTTGAACTCTAAAGGTCGACGATGTGTAACTGCCCAATGCTTTTGCCTGTCTTGAGCTGCCTGAAGATGCTTCTGAATCTGCTTTACCTTCTCCACGGTCTGTGTCACTAGCTCAAGTCCAAGAATCTGACGCTCTTCCATGTCACTCCAACAAATAGGCGATCTGCACTTCCTTCCATATAATGCCTCAAAAGGCACAAGGCACCATCTGGATACTTGCTTGGTAGCTATTATTGTAAGAAAATTCTACCAAGTGCAAGTGATCCTCCCAAGATCCTCCGAAATCCAGCATACAGGCTCTCAACATATCCTCGAGCGTCTGAATCGTACGCTCCGACTGTCCATCGGTCTGAGGGTGGTATGCAGTACTGAACTTCAATCGACTTCCCAGACTCTCTTACATACTCCTCCAAAAATGCGACGTAAATCGAGAATCACGATCCAACACAATGCTGACAGGTACATCATGCAACTTCACGATCTGTTTCATGTACATGTCTACCAATACCTCGGTAGACTGTCTTACTCAGAATGGCAAGAAATGTGCCGACTTGGTCAATCGATCTACAATCACCCAGACCGCGTCTTTCCCGCTAGGGCTCCTCGAAAATCCAGTGACGAAGTCCATCATGATATGCTCCCACTTCCACTCAGGAATATGAAGTGGCTGTAGAAGTCTGGCTGATCTCTGATGCTCAGCTTTGACCTGCTGACAAACCACGCATCTAGCTACAAATCGTATAATCTCCCTCTTCATTCCGTGCTACTAGAAATGCTGCCTCAAATCTCGGTACATCTTTGTACCCCCGGGATGGATAGAGTAGATAAAACTATGTGCTTCTTCTATCAATTCCTGCCGAACCTCTCCGTTTGGAACATATAAGCGCTCTCCGCACCTCATTGTTCCATCCTCGTGAATCCATAACCCTATCTGCTATCCTGCCTCAGTCTTCGCAAGGAGTCTTCTAAATCTCGCATCCGTAGGCAATGTTGCCTTAATCCTCTTAACTAGCAGTGTTCTAAATGGCGCCCGCCTAGGCCGCCTAGGCGGTAGGCGGTCCCTCTCCGCACCGCTTTGCTGTAGGCGGTGGAGTAGGCGGCCAATAGAGGTTGGCGGCATAGGCGGAGGTGAGGCAACGTAGGCGAGCGCCTAGGCGGATAAATATTTTACAAAATATTTTGGCCAAAAAGGTTTTTTTTTAACATTATGGGCCTAACAACACTAAAACTTTATAAATCTTCGTTCTACAACTTAGTTATGCATGGAACACCCTTAAATAATGCATATTATGCAAAAAAAAAAAAACAGTGGTAAAATAGTAAAAAATGTTCAAAATGTATCAACCGCCTAGGCGGCGCCTAGGCACCGCCTAGGCGGTAGGCGGACTCTCTCCGCCGCACACCCGTCTACCGCCGTTTATAACCTTGTTAACTAGTGAAGACCGAACTTCCAACTATGCTAGAACACCTTCTGATCCTGGCAATATGACTTCGATCCCAAGCTCCTGAAGATCCTAAAGCAAATGGTGCTGTGTCATCAAAAAGTAAGCTGCGGGCTTCCTGCTCAAGGCGTCTGCAACTACATTCGCCTTTCCAGGATGATACTGCAGCTTAATGTTGAAGTCCTTCATTAGCTCCAACCAACGTCTTTGTCTCATATTTAACTCTTTCTGAATAAAGATGTACTTCAAACTCTTGTGGTTGGTGAATATCTCCACTCTCTCTCCATATAGATAGTGCCTCCAGAGCTTTAGTGCAAATATGACTGCAGCTAACTCTAGATCATGCGTCGGATAATTCTTCTCATGAGTCCTCAACTGTCTCGATGCATAAGCAACTACCTTACCATGCTGCATCAGGACACATCCCAATCCACTGCCGGATGTGTCGCTATATACAACAAAGCCTCCTGACTCTGAAGGAAGAGTCAAGACCGGTGTTGTCGTCAAACGCTTCTTCAGCTCATCAAAAAGCTGTCTGACACTCTGCCGTCCATATGAACTCCTGCTCCTTATGCGTCAACCGCGTCATGGGCTCCGCAATCCTCGAAAAATTCTTTACGAACCTCCGATAGTATCCGGCAAGTCTGAGAAAACACCTTACCTCAGAAACTGATGTAGGCACTGGCCATGTCGCAACGGCCTCTATCTTCTCCGGATCAACTGAAAGTCCTTCACCAGAAATGATATGGCCTAGAAATGAGACCTTGTCTAAGCAAAAGACACACTTACTGAGCTTAGCATATAGCTTCTCCTCTCTCAATACTCCCAACACAACTCGAAGATGCTCTTCATGCTCCTCATGGCTCTTAGAGTATACCAGTATATCATCAATGAATATTACTGGTGGAACACTTTATTCATCAAATTCATGAACACCGCGGGCGCGTTGGTTAGACCAAACGGCATCACCAAAAATTCATATTGTCCATACCTTGTCCGGAAAGCTGTCTTCTGAATGTCTTCCTTCCGCACCCTGATCTGAGGGTATCCGGACCTAAGGTCGATCTTATAAAACACTCGTGCACCACTAAGATGATCAAACAGGCCATCGATATGTGGTAATGGATATTTATTCTTAATAGTTACCTCGTTCAATTTCCTGTAGTCGATGCACAAGCGCACAGACACGTCCTTCTTCGGCACAAATAAGGCAGGCACTCCCCATGGAGAAGCACTAGATCGAATAAAGCTTTTATCCAACAATTCATCTAGCTGGCCTTCAACTCTTCTATTTCTTTTGGTGCCAGCCGGTACACGTGAGAAGAAATCGGCTCCACTTCTGGAACCAACTCTATGGTGAATTCAATCCCTCTGTCGGGTGGCAAGCCGGGAAGCTCTTCTGGGAGCACGTCTTTAAACTCTGATATAACTCTCGATAATGATGGCTCCTTCTCTGCTATGTGGGCTTTTAGAGTGGGATAGGTATCCTGCTCTGTAGCCCCTCGAAGAAATTCAAACTCCGAAAGACCTAGGGGTCTAAAAATCACACAACCTCGACGACAATCTATTTAAACATTAGGAAAGCACGATATGGGAACTATGAAATGAGGGTCGCTAAGGGGATACTATGTGTCTATCTATCAAGTACGAGCATTTGTTTTTCAGAATAAGCAGAGATGAAAAATAATAAAGAGTTTAAGTGAGATGTGGTCTAATACAAATACGGGGTTCAAAGGCGATTGAATAGTGAAAAAAAAGAGTTGTCAAGGTAGTTGCGGATGAGATCCTAGAGGAAAAATGTATTTGTTAACTATATCTCAATACACGTAGAATAATCATAAGAAGAGCGAACCAAGTGCGCTAGGTTAATCAGACCATGATGCACCAGTTCTGATTAGACAATATGTTAGTGGGTGCACCCAATAATATATATGTCATGAACAAGCTCGATAAAAGAAATAAGCTTATAAAACTAGGCTATTATAGCAGTATCAGTCAAGATAGTCAAAAAATATAAGTACGTGAGAAATAGTTCAAGTTTTCCAAAATCTAAAACTCACCTGGTGTTTGTGCCAAAACAGTTATCCTACTATTTTCTTGTCTTAGACTTTGATCGACAAATAGGTTATGGACCTCTTGATAACCTATTAGTGTCATTTAATAATGGATTGTAAGACCAAAGGGTTGCTAGGTTGCGAGGCATACTACCCAACATACAAGAATTCAACTAGAAGTGTAAATGGAGCCTACAAGTCATCTTCCTAACTTCTATTGAGAAATAAGATTCACGGTAGAAATATGAATCAAGCAAGATGCAGTTCAAGGCAGTCAAACGAGAGTTCAAAAATGGAATCAAGGAAGGAGATCAATTATGTGGATGAGATCCTATTTTAAGCATAATCCTAATTCGCAGGCTCGCTTGGCACAGTCAAGTAACCAAAGCGATTTAACGAGGACCTGCATGGGCCACCACAAAAATATGTCACGTCCCAGTCCTAAAATTCATAAGGACTAGAACACGTGGCATGCCAGCAGACACATTCCATAGATAAATCCAATTTAATGGACCAATGGAAGGTATCTTAAGCTGTAAAATAATCTCATGGCAGGCACATATTTATACTCATCCACAGAACAAGAATCACAGAATTAGAAAGCATATCATGCTAAAATAAAGGAATATAAATCTGTCAAAGAAAAGTATAAAATCACATGGAAACTCTATGGGGTACAAGTCTCAGTCAAATAAATGATCACTACAATGTCTCAGATAAAAGTATAAAAATCTCCACTACAAGTCTTCAGCTTTGACATAAAATAAAGTAAAATAAAGATAGATGTCCACGAAGAACTACTCTGGATCAACCTCGTCGTCCACGTCTGGTGCAACAGAAGAATAAACTCTCGGCCCGTACTCCTCAGGAAAAACCTCGTCAGCTAAATATAGAGAATAACCAGGTCCTCAGGGGACATAGCAAGGCACATAATATACAAGCTAAAGTACAGTAAGTAAACAAAGTGTCGGGATATCTAAACCAAAATGACGTGACGTTTTGAGGACAACGTTCGCAAGCACAGACATCTCCAAAGTAAAAGATATCCGGGTCAGGCGTACATATAGCCGTAGCTCCGTAATGGAATCTCAACGGTAACTAAGAGAGAAACGTGGATCACAAGAAACAGGTAATCTCTCCGAATAAATGTATATACATATATAAGAGTGTATATGCACAACATGGCCCATACAAGTAGTAGTCGTCCTCAACTCTGTCACGCCCCAGAACTAGAATACTGGAGAGTGGGGGCAGACATAGCCAGCTACGTATATTGAAGTGCAACCCACCTCGCTATATGGTCACGGCTGTCTAGATACATGATGGTTTACTACAAGCCAACAGTCTCCTATGGTCATGAACAAGCCTAGTGTCTCAATCACAAGTAAGTAAGTAAAGTCACAAGATGTATGATCATTAAGTATACAATAATAAGGCGTCCCAAATATTATATATTCAGCTGATCATGAAGCTAGTCGTTATAAAATATTAGGACTAGCAAGAGTTCAGTCATACATGATCAACCCTAGGATCTGTCAATCATGTTACAGCCCGTAGGCAGACAGTAAGTAAGTACAATCGAGCTAAACAGGTGCTCGTCGGCTAAACGCCTCAAAAGAATATTTTTACAATAAAGTGGGAGATCAAAAATAAATCCACTCGTTGTCCTGGTTACGTCTAGTCGCCACCATCGGACTGGAAAGTCGGTAGATCCTCTGGAGCTGCTCCGAAATCTGGCTATACAAAACCAGCTGGGTCAGACCCCAGAAAGAGCAAGTGCCACAAAGGAAGCTTCACTTAGGAACTAAAACCAGCAATTAGCACAGAAGATAATATATAGTAAAACTGGAGATAATATAACATCACGAGGATATACGGTAAGATAACCATGGGACCATTCAGATAACCAGGTTACAATCATTAAACCAAACAAGGACCGGGATTGTAACCCTTCGTCTGAACCGAACTTGGTTCCTCCTATTTATCCGCAAGATAATGTAAGAAAATCAGGACATATAATAATTTTACACAGGATCAAGGCTAGATAGATTATTCCTCATTCAATCAATCACGGCCAAGCAATGAGTACGGCTTGATACACTAACTAGCTAGGGTTATCACAGGCCTAGTTACTAGCAAGATGCAGTGAGATTATTCCACAGCCATAAGCCCTGCAGACCATCCAGGTTACCCAGGTCTAAAATTAGGGGTTGAATTCAGGTGGGTACATCGTCCAGGAAACGTATGTACCCTTAGGTAGCTTGAAGGGTGCAACACATGACAGTGTGCTGAAAATGTGCCCTACTCGACGACAGGCTACAGATCCCAGGCGCGCCCAGGTAGCGGGATTGCCTGTAGCTGGGAGATCTCTTTATGACTAATGTATTAATCTAGTTATTAGCCTTAGTCCATTTCAGTAGGTACTCCTGACCGTGGTACTCAAGAGTCCTCTCCTAGACATGATGCAAGATAGGACTAGATTATTTGTACAAGCACAATCGTCTACGGTGTCCAGGTTATGTATACAGGTCATGTCATGTCAGGTAGCCGTCGCAACAGCTTATCCAGATATATCATGTCCGGTTATTAGATCAAGAGTACTGGTCAAGAGAGCGCCACGACGAGCCACTATCAGGTTATGTCATGTTAGTTCCTTGCCACACCATGTCATGTACAATTGTCATTTCAATCATGTCAATCAATTCGTGATTTATCAAGTTCAGGACAAAAAGACGTAAGAATATAAAATGGGCATAAAAATATACAATAAAGGTAAAGGTGCACGCCATAGGAACTCAAGTTACACAAGGGGGTTACAAGACAGGGGCAAAATAATAATAAAACAACAGTACACAGAGCTAAGGAAGTGCCATGCGGCTCAGGCATATACGGCCAGGAATGATCTCATACGGCTGGAAAGAGAACAGTCCATGCGGCTGAATAGGGTCAGACGCATTCGGCTAAAAAGGGAAAGGCGTATGCGGTTGAAGGGTATCAGTCTTATGCGGCCAGCGATAAGGGAGGGGCGTATGCGGTTACAAGGGGAGCAACGCCATGAGGCTCACGGGGAAAAGGGATCTCATGCGGCTGGAACGGACTCGGGTTCATGCAGCCCGCCGATCAAAGGGCTATGCGGCTGAACCGAGTCGAGTCCCATGCGGCCAGGGGATAAAGGAATTTATGCGGCTGGGAAAGAACTTCTCATGCGGCTGGACTGGGAAGCTCAGTCATGCAAGTAAGAAGGACTACATGCGGCTGGAAGGAATACTTGCCGCATGAACTTGTCATGCGATCAAGTGCTGCCATGCGGCTCGGGACTGTGCTTCTTCTCCAAATTTCCGAGAAGAAGTACACCAAGAAGCCATGGCTTCCAAGCTGCATAAAACCTTCATCCAGAGTCCAAATC
This sequence comes from Iris pallida, assembly GCA_029216955.1. NCBI lineage: Eukaryota > Viridiplantae > Streptophyta > Magnoliopsida > Asparagales > Iridaceae > Iris > Iris pallida. Next base: position 857,336 of record JANAVB010039219.1, read on the forward strand.
TGAACTTCCTTAGGTCAAAAGGGGGTAGAACAAAATTCTCTACAACATGGAACCATCAAAACTTAGAAATAACAAGATTAAGTAGATCAAAACCCAAGAAATCTGAAATAATAAAAACTTAGATCTACAAGAATCTAGCCATGGAAAGTGGAAATGCCAAGTATTAAAGTAAGTTAAAATGCTGTAAGGAAGAGAATGAAGCAATAAAATTGGAGTTCCTCCATGAAGCAAGTTGCACTTGCCTAGACCTCTCTCTCCCTCTCTCTGGTAGGTGAAGAAGTAATGGAGGAAAGAAGAAGAGTAATGAAGAGAGAGAAGGAAGTGGGGTTAATAAATGGTAGTGGTGGTGGTAGGCAGGGGGTTCACCCTTGGTTCATAATGAACCAAAGCAAACCGAGCCAAGCCGAACCAACCCAAGAATAAACCAAGCCATGAAGAAAACTAAGCAAGGAATCATGCAATACAAGATAAAATACGTATATGTATTCCAAAATACGTAATACGAACCACATGCATTACAAACTCTCAAGAAATAATAAGTTGTAACCACAACTTACCGTTCAGACCTCTATCTAGACAGCAATCCTACGGCACATCTAAAAGAAAGATAAAATAACACAAACACCCTTAACCTACAGGTAACAAGAAATCAGGTATCTTAGGTAATCTGGTTCCAGTATCGGGATAATATTTGTGTCAATCACGTGTCGTATCCTACAGGTCTTTTATGGAAACAATTCAATAAACCACAGGCAGGCTCTATATATCAATACTAGACAACTCACTAGTTGAATGGCACCCGGATGTAATTCGGAAGCCCGTATCGATATAACTCCTAAGGTCAAGCACAAGAAATAAAATAGAAAGAAATAAATGATAGAATGAACAAGAACTGTACGATAGCAAGGTGCACTTGCCTGATTCCATGCTGTGAATATGAAACGCTGCTCCCGCGTCCATGCCTCCGAAATTTGATGCTCCTAGATAATTAATTAACTAAATTAAGTCACTACTCACGAAGCTTACAATATGACTTCATTAGTCAAAATAATGTTTTAAGATTATATTCAATTTCTCATGGAACCATTTAGATCCATACAATCACACACAGGTTCCACGAGATATCGAAACACAGTTTTAGGGTTTCCAACTCTTAATTAGTCGGTTATGCCCCTACTTCAATAACATACTTAAAATCTTATAAAAATCATAAAAATAATATTTAAATTAATTTTCTACATATTTATATCTAAAATTTTAGAATTAATATTTCTAAAGACATTTATGACTAGTTGATTACTAAGTCAGCTAGTGTACCCGAAACTCGCCCGTAACATAGTTAATGACTCAAAATTACTAAAATAACCAAACATATATTTTAAATAGAATAAAATACCTTATTTCACAAAATTATATCAGAGGTATAAGGGTTGAGTTATACTACAAGTTTAGGACATTCTAGGTCAGTATGTTACCCGAACATAGCTAGTTTTGACCTATATTTTTCCTGACCAGATTAGAGTTGATAAAATCATAGAAAAATACTTAAAATTCATATTTTCTATATATTAACACACATAAAATTCAGTTTCAAAAATAACCATTAATAACTTATAGTTCCTTCACAACATGGAATCGACCCTACCGAAACATGAATATTACAACCATAATTGATGAAACTTTTATAGGTGAAAATAGATAACAAAAGGTACCAAAATACTATTTTTACAGATTTGATAACAAAATTTCTACAGAATTAAAGCATGGGTTTGAGATGGAAAAAGTAGAGTTTCTTACCAAAAGTCCTTGCTAGTTGGGTTATGGAGGCTTCTCCTTGCCAAAGCTCCCACCTTTCTTGCTATCCTTGATTGCTACTCCCTTCTTGGTGGGTTTGAAGGGTTGGCAATGGCTATAGATGGTTGGATGGGGAAGATGGAGTTTCTAGGGTTTATTTCGGTGGTTGGATGGATGTATAGTGAAGGAGATGAGTTTTTGTGGAGGATGGATAGATGTGTAATGGAGGGGATGATGTTATGAGGGCTATGGGGCTTGGTGCTATCGAAATTTGAGGGAGGAAGAGAGTATGGTCGGCTATGGAGGTGGGAAAGAAGGAGAATGAGAAGGAGAAATTAAGTTAGGGTTAGGGTACAAGTTGATATATATATATATATATATATATATATATATATATATATATATATATATATATTATATGGGCTTTTATGGGTTTCATCTATGTATAGGATTGGGAATCCTTTTTCCTTTTGGGATGTTCGGCCAAGAGGGGGGAGTGCTTGGCCGACTACTTAATGGCGGGGGTCCACTTAATTGGCTTGGTTGTTTGATGAGTTGGCTAATTGATTTGGTTAGAGATTTACATAGGTCTTTCCTAATATAGAACTAATTAGATCTTTATATATGAATACAATTCAAAATCTGAATAAATATAAAATATATGAGTTTATTAATGTATTTTAATGCCCAACATGCCTACATAGGTTTGGGTTTGGTTTGGAGGAAGTTTGGGAAGGTTTGGTGCAACTGGGTATCCTAAAAAGTCATAAAGGCTTTATAAACTAATTAATTAGACTAAAATATGGCTTGTGCCATAATTTGAATTGTTAACATGCAAGAGACTAAAATATAATCATGGCATTCCTAGCATGGCTAGTATGCTAGTCAAAGCACCCGACTACACTAGGCATGCCATACTTTCTAATCGTCTTGCATATTCAAACTCAACCATGACTATAGTCCTTTTATATAATATAAATAAGATAAAATATATAGAAATAAATAAAAATCCAAATTAATTACTTCAAATATTATTTTAAATTTGAGGGGTTTTACAGCTTGTAAAGCAGGTTATATAAATTGCAGAATACCCATACAGATTTACCTATTTGAGAGTAAAAGTGGGGCCGCTTTCTATGGGAACTCGGACTGTTCTCTAGAGCTCTCAAGAAATCGAGATAAGCACATGGCCAAAAAGTGCACATCTGTTGATACGATCAAATGCCTGCAATGTGTTGTGTGTATGTTAAGTCTGTACAAATAAGATCCTAAGTTCAAGACTAACATCACTTTGTGTCTGTATAGATGAAATGTACATCACTAAGGGGAGGTTCAAGTCCGGACGGCACCTTCCTCTGATACACATTGTAACTTCCCAAATCTTGTCATCTTTCCTATCATTCTGTCGATTTATATCCTTTTTGTCCCTTTATTGAATCATGTGGAGGATTTTTGGTTTGTTGCTTGGGAAGCAACTCCAATGTGATTCAAAAAGGCATCCTTTCTTTTAGTCCCACATGGGAAAGGAGAAAAAGTTCTCCTTTTCATATAAAGCTTTGCCCTCCTTAGTGGGTAAGTCAATTTTGTAGGGGATGGGATACATCCCATCCAACCCAAGAATGGTTACGCGATTTAATACAGATTTTTTGATACATTTATTTGTCGCGCACTTAGCACTTTACACGCTTGCGCGCCGCGGACTGCGCCAAGGGTATAATGGTAATATCCTAAGTATTTTTTAATTTTATTCGATTTAATTTTAAATTATTTGGTTCGGTTGCCTGGTCTTCCGTAGACCTGTTACCACGTATTTCCATTACGGGATTTGTGGATCGCGGAGATTATTCTAGCAACGAATAGAGAGATGTTTTAAAAACAGGACAAATTATCTGTTTTGAAACAAAAAATCTTTTTCTCTCCCGCTCTCTCTCTCTCTCTTTCTCTCTCGTCTAAAAGGTTGTTCGTACAGAAGAGAAATGTAACTAGAGCCCCTCTTCCGTTCAACTCCTCCTCCGTCCAACTCCTTTTTCGGGCAAGGCTATGATTGTTCATGGGATTCACTACCGGGTGTACGGTGACAGAGATTTGTTGTAACTCGGGGATAGATCGTGTGAAACCCGCAATTTTTAGTAATATTTTTAATCATTTTAAATAATGTTTTGTTAAATAAAATTTTGTGTTAAAAATAATATTATTTATTATATTGGTTAATTCATGAAAATTATTTCAAGGATTTTTGATTGTCAACCCAGACCCGAACCCGGTTCAAACCAATTTGAGAAGAAAAAAAAAATCTTTTTATATTAATATTAGTTATATTTTCTAAAAAGGAAATTATTTTATAGCCTTTAGCCCAAATGCTTAATCTCCATTCTCTTAGGCCTATAACCCATTATTTAACCCATATAATTCATTTAAGCCTTAAGGCCATTTACTTAATCAGACCTTTAACCCAATAGTTCTAAAATCTTAAGCCCAAAGAGTTAAAGCCCTTAGGCCAAACCCACAGCTCATTTCCTTTGGGCCAATGCAAACTTTTTAATATAAAGTCCAAAACTTTCCAACCAAACCATTAAGGTTTCCTACAGCCAATGCATGGGTATTATTTCTTAAGCTAATGAATGGCTTTCTTTAGTCAGGAGAGAGAGAAGCTTTAACTTTCTGTTGGGAGCTTTGGGTTTTTCCCAAACCGAAGGCTTATCGGCTCTTCTCCCTGGACTCAACCGATGGCTTTTCCCCTCCCCTGGCCGCCGGCCATTATGGCTGAGACTCCTCCCTCTCCCTAAATTGGTAACTCCCAAACCCAATTTTCCCTATATATATATAGCTTCTCCCTCTCCATCCTCCATCACCATCACTTTCCCCAAATTTCTCCCAAACTCACCATTCTCCGACGAATTTTTCGGCGACCCGAGCTCCGGATCCACCGTCGGCGACCCGACCGGTGCCCGACCCCCGATCCCGAGGCCGCCGCTCCCCGTGGTCGCCCGCCGCCGTCAGACGACCCGCGCGGCCCATTCCGGCCGTCCGATCGCCGGCGTTCGCCCCGTTCGCCCCTGGTTGCTTCTCGGTGCTGACCCGCGTGGCCGTGTGTTCTGTCGGATTCTGTTCCCGAGCATTTCGGTTCCGAGCTTCATTTCGGGTTTTCCGTTGCACCTTTGGTTTGGGTAAACTCTAACCTCGAATTTAATTCCTCTGTCAGTGATGAAATCTGGTCCCCGATTCCTTCGGAAACTCGGTTTTTCTGGCAATGTAATAATTACGTTACCAATTTGCTTTCCGAAATTCTTCGGAAATTGTTGCTGTTCTGTGATTTTCTGAAATAAAATAAATTCAGATTTTTTCTGTGAATGTTCTCGGGATTTCCGAGAACTAACTCGGAAAAGTTTCTGTGTTTGAATTCTCGGGTTTTTCGAGAAGTTTTCGGGAATAAATTGGAGTTTAAAATTTTAACATAAAAAAAATTGGTTTGGAGAATTTTTGTTCTCTGGGTTCTGTGCATTAATTCAAATTTCCGATGAGTTCGGAAATGTTTACTGTAGTTTATTTCTTTTGTAAAGAAATGGTATTTGATATATTTCGGGTTTTTGGGAAATTCCGTTCTCATTTCGGAATGCTGGATTGGCTTTGGAAAAAGACTATTTTATGGTATAAATATATATCCCTGGTTTGGGACTGTTTTACAGGAATCTTGGAAGCATTTCCCAGTTTTTGGGTTGACCAAAAATAGAGGGAGTGCTGCCGAATTTTTTGTAAAATTATGAAATGATTTTTGAAATGATTTTTAGTGATAATATTATTATTTGGGCGACAACCTTATCGGTCAATGGGCCCCAGTGAAATGCAAACGCACCGGTCCGTCCGGACGTTGAGGCAGAGTAGCTGAGTTTGACAAATGGACCAGAGTCTGAGACACCTATTATTTTAATTTAATTGTTAGTTTTATTATTATTATTTAATTGTAGATAATTTTGGGACTAACCTGTTTTCTCTTATTTAAATTTATAATTAAATTTGTAAGGGCATAAGCCCAGTTTCTATTAAGTGGTCTGTAATATTTAGTGTAGCGTTTTTACTTTATTTTCTGGGATTGTGGTACGCGTAGGAACAATTAAAATACTATTAAATTAAATAACTCATGATTTCCTCATCTTTAAGTAAAAGAAAATATTTTTTATATATAATTGTAGAACGTCAAAGTTTTCCAATAAATAGATAAATACCAAGTTTTGTACGTAATTTGATAAATACAAGTTTTTCCTGAAAATTGAATATAAATTGAATTTCTTAAATTCAACGCATTAGTAAACGTTGTGTTGTTGTGTTAGCTAATTAAATAACTAAAAATGATTAGGGTACAAATAGAGATTGTAATTAGATCATTTTAGTATTGTGATTCTGAGACAAATTACCGGAATGTAGGATTTCAAGGAAGAGCGTGACCTTTCGAATCCCGAAGTACAAATCTCGTCCAATTGGAATTTAAGGCAAGTACATTTTGTGTAGATTTACAATTGTCTTAGCAATCTTTTCATTGCATGTTTAAACCACTGTTCAAACACGAAACTCCTTCGGGAGTACTGATTATACTGTTGGGGACTGGGGGAGTAGTGTGGTGAATATGACCAAATCCAAACTTAGGTTAACTACTGTGTTAGTTTTTCCCTCTATCACAAGGGAACAAGCCATACCGTATCGCTAGGATACTACTGCACCCAAACCGGTCATATTCATTACCTATTCAACACTTTACTGTAACAATTGCAAAAACTGTTCTTTCTTCAAACTGTTTAAAACTGCAAGTTCATATTGTTAATGGAATTGTTTAATTTGCATGAATTGTACTTTGCTCCTTTTCTGACTGGATCCCCGTAGGTACTCCTGACGACTCAGAGCTGATGATCAGTAGTTACTACGATCCCGACCTGTACCCGGCGGTACTTCCACCTGAAGAGGATGATGTGGCGTCAACTTAGATGCTACTTAGAATTTAAGAGTTTTAGTTTCTCTTTTTATTTCCAGTTTATGAACTATGTACTGAAGAACAATTTTTCGTTTCAATAAATGTTGTGGCAAACTTTTAGTTTCAAACTTGTTGTTGATTTACCTGCAAATGGGATTACAGCTTACTGCCGCCGTCTCATCAACGGTGCAGGCTGGGCATGATCTGGTTCGACCCAAGTATTTGGGGACCGGGTCGTGACATGTTTTTAGTGGTGGCCAATGCAGGTCTCTAATCAACAACTTAGGAAAAACTTAGAAACAATTAGGAACACTAGAACATCAAATTGCCACAACTTAGGACTGATATTTTTATATTAAATATTTTTTTTATAGACGGGTAGGATACCTTGCTTATGTTTGTATCCTAAACCTTCCAGAGAATGGCCACTGACAATACCAACCCTACTGGAGATGGGATGTCAACACCTGACCATACCCCATCTCCCCAATCAAGTCCGGATCCTATACCTCGGCAGCTGGCCGATCGACCCCATAATACAACGACGGATCCATCATCTTCTCGGACAGAGATGCAGCCTCCTGTGGTTTCGCCCACTCCAGCTGCCCCACCGGTGCCTGTGGACCCCACTGACCTCATAGGTCTGCTAAGAGGAGTGCTAGAAGCCCAGAGAACTCAAGATGAAGCTCATCGCGAGCAGACGGCCATTATGAGAGAAGGCATGGAGAATGCCCATAACGTGGCAATGGCTGCACTGGAAAGAGGAGAAGCAGCTCAACAGGAACCAAGGCCTGCCAAGGTAAACATAAATTTAAGGATTAATTTATGTAATAATAGGGCCATTTAATTAATGGAAATCATATTGCCAAGGTGGGCGATATTGAGAGCTTTAAGAAGCAGAACCCTCGACCCTTCAAGGGAACCGAGGGAATCGTCTATGCTGACGAATGGCTCGACAATATGGAGCGTCTCCTGAGCGTCGCTCGACTTCCAGAAGACCTCAAGGCCGAAGCAGTGGGACTCCAACTGCAGAATGTAGCTAGCACCTGGTATCGGAATGAACCCCGACTCCAGGATAGGCAGGTTGATTGGGACACCTTCAAGAGGTTGTTCCAGAGGAAATTCTTCCCAACTTCTGAGATGCGGGAGATGGAGCGACAATTCCAGAACCTGAAGCAAGGCAATATGACTGTGGGAGAGTATGCGGCAGAATTCGGCCAGCTCAGCCGATTTGCCAAGAACATGGTGGCTGATCCTGCTGATCGTGCTGAACGATTCAAGTATGGACTTCGAGAGGAGATTCGCACTTATGTGATCTCTGGCGGAGCTAAGACTTATGAGAAGATTCTGGAGAGAGCCCAAGACATAGAGAAGAGCCAACCTGCCCGTTCAAAGAGAGATTATCCTGGAACTAGCAACTTCCAGGGTAATCAGAAGAAGCCCAACAATAGCAACAATAACAACAACCGTCCTCAGCACCAGCAGGCGAGGAACAATGATAGAGCACCTCAGAGGCAGATTCCTATCTGCGATTATTGCAAGAGGCCGGGACATCTAGCAAACATCTGCAGGAAGAGGCTAGGGTACTGCCTAGTCTGTGGGTCTTCCACCCATCAAGTGAAGGACTGTCCCTCGTCAGTTCACAAGGCTGGAGGAAATCAGCAGAGGGGACCTCTGCCTACTCAGCAGCAACAATTTGGGCAGCATCAACAGAAGATGGGGCGAGTTTTTGCCCTAACTGCAGAGGAACCAGAGCCGGAGCAGGAACCTAATGCGGATGTCATATCAGGTTACATCTATGTACATTCTTATCCTGCATTAGTTTTATTCGACTCTGGTGCAACACACAGTTTCATAGCAACAAAGTTTATCTTTTCATACCCCATAGTTACGGGCCTTAGCAAGAGGATTTGTAGGGTTATGACTGGAGGAGGACCCTTACCCATTACGGAGACCTGTAATTGCCCCATTACAATATCTGGCCATAAGTTTGTAGCACCTTTACTGGTGATGCCCTTGCCCAACTATGACATAGTCCTTGGAATGGACTGGTTGAGCAAGCAGCATGCGCTGATAGATTGTCACAGAGGATGTGTAATCTTCAGCCCACCTGGAGGGCCAGAGTTTGAAGTCTCTAGAGCTCCGGAGGTTATGGAGAGTATTGTCTACTCTATTTCTGAAGAACCTGAACCTCCCCATCCTATCATAGCGAAATTCATGGATGTTTTCCCTGATAGTCTTCCTGGGCTACCCCCAGATCGGGACATAGAATTCACTATTGATTTAGTCCCTGGCTCTCCCCCGATCTCTAAGGGATGTTATAGAGTCAACCCAAAGGAGGCCAAAGAGATGAAGGAGCAGATCAACGAACTGAAGTCTCTGGGATTCATTCGAGACGGAGCTTCACCCTGGGGAGCACTTGTTTTGTTTGTGCCCAAGAAGGACGGAACGGTGCGGATGTGCATCGACTACCGGGCGCTGAACAATGTCACAATCAAGAACAAGTACCCTCTGCCCCGGATCGATGACTTATTTGATCAGTTGAGTGGAGCCAAGGTGTTTTCCAAGATTGATCTCAGGTCTGGCTATCATCAGATCAAGGTCAGGAAGGAAGACATTCCCAAGACGGCATTCAACACCAAGTATGGGCAGTTTGAATTCTTGGTCATGCCGTTTGGTCTGACGAATGCTCCTGCTGTGTTCATGAACCTTATGAACAAGGTTTTCCATGAATACTTAGACCAGTTTGTCGTCGTCTTCATTGATGACATACTGATCTATTCAAAGACGAAGGAGGAGCACGAAGAGCACCTCAGGAAAGTTCTGAAAACTTTGAGGAAGGAGAAGCTGTACGGTAAGCTTTCCAAGTGTGAATTCTTTCTAGACAAAGTGGATTTTCTTGGCCATGTTGTCACAGGAGAAGGAATTTCTGTGGATCCTAAGAAGATAGCTGCTGTGGAGAAGTGGCCTACACCAAGCTCAGTTGCGGACATCAGAAGTTTCTTGGGCTTGGCGGGCTACTATCGGAAGTTTGTGAAGGATTTTGCTAGAATTGCTGAACCAATGACAAAGCTGACTCGGAAGAATGAAGAGTTCATCTGGACGGAGGACTGCCAAGCAGCATTCGAGGAGTTGAAGAAGAGGCTCACTACTGCACCAATCCTTGCGCTACCCGCAGGATCCGGTGGTTTCACAATCTACAGTGATGCCTCTGGAAAAGGACTAGGATGTGTTCTTCGACAACATGGAAAAGTGATTGCTTATGCATCTAGGCAATTACGGACTCATGAGAAGAACTATCCCACTCATGATCTGGAGCTTGCTGCAGTAATCTTTGCGTTGAAGCTTTGGAAGCATTATCTCTATGGAGAGAGAGTGGAAATATACACAGATCACAAAAGTCTGAAGTATGTTTTCACTCAGAAAGAGTTGAACATGAGGCAAAGGCGATGGCTGGAGTTAATGAAGGACTTTGACATCGACCTGCAGTACCACCCGGGTAAGGCTAATGTGGTCGCTGATGCACTTAGTCGATACCCAGTGGCGATGTTCTTAACCAAGGAGAGGCACCTGCTGGAGGACATCGAGAAGCTTGAACTAGAGATTGTACTGCCTGGACGGAAGAAACTGGATGCTGATTCTGTGTTGATGAAGTTGCAAGTGAGCTCGTATCTGATGGACAAGATCAAGGAGACTCAGTTTCAAGACGAAGCACTTTGCAAGCTGAGAGATCAAGTGTTGGCAGAAACACTTGAGGGTTTCTCAATTGCCAGTGACGGAGCTCTGAAGAATGGTACGAGGCTTTGCATACCGTCTGGCGAACTGAGGAACGAGTTGATGAAGGAGGCGCATCAGTCTCAATATTCCATACATCCTGGAGCCAATAAGATGTATCGAGATATGCGCACTATTGTCTGGTGGAGTGGAATGAAGAAAGATGTCACCAGGTATGTCGCTAGATGTTTGATTTGTCAACAAGTGAAGGCTAGTAGACAGAGACCTGCAGGACTTCTACAACCGCTGGACATTCCAGAGTGGAAATGGGAACATATCACGATGGATTTCGTGTCAGGACTGCCTCGTTCCCAAGGAGGAAAGGATGCCATCTGGGTTATAGTGGACCGACTAACTAAGTCAGCTCACTTTATCCCCTTCAAGGTTGGTTTATCCACTGAGAAGTTGGCGGCTTTATACATGCGACACATCTACCGGATTCATGGAGTACCGGTAAGCATTGTTTCTGACCGAGACACTCGTTTTACCTCTCACTTTTGGAAAAGCTTGCATGACAGCTTGGGGACTCAGTTGAAGTTCAGCACAGCTTATCATCCCCAGACAGATGGGCAATCGGAGAGGACAATTCAGACACTTGAAGATATGCTGCGAGCTTGTGTCTTGGAGTTTGGAGGATCGTGGGAAGACCATCTGCACTTGGTAGAGTTTTCTTACAATAACAGCTACCAAGCCAGTATTGGTATGACCCCATTTGAAGCTCTTTATGGACGTCGTTGCCGTACACCATTGGCATGGGACGACGTTGGTGAAAGAGTACTGCTGGGTCCAGAGATGGTGACTGACGCAGCAGAGAAGGTGAAGATTATCAGAGACAAGCTCAGGATCGCCCAAGACAGACAGAAGCACTGGGCAGACAGCGGTCGTCGACCACTGGAGTTTGAAGAAGGAGATAAAGTCTTTATGAAGATTTCTCCTACCAGAGGTACTATCAGATTTGGAAGAGCTGAGAAGCTGAGTCCCAGTTACATTGGTCCGTTCGAAGTTTTGAGCCGGATTGGAGAGGTGGCATATAGGTTAGCTCTACCAGCTAATCTAGAGGGCGTGCACAACGTCTTCCACGTCTCACAGCTCAGAGAATATGTACCTGATGAGAACCACGTCTTGGACCATTCAGAGTTGGAAATCGGACCGAGCCTCACTATACCAGAGAAGCCAGTGGCGATCTTGGATAGAGGCGAGAAGAAGACCAGAACTTCAGTGACTCCCATAGTCAGAGTTATGTGGAGGCATGATTCCCCAGGCGAGTCTACCTGGGAGCGAGAAGATGAGATGCGGGAGCAGTACCCGTATTTGTTTGAGATCTGAGGTAATTTCTAACCCAACTCTTTAAATTTCGAGGACAAAATTTTCTAAGGAGGGAAGGTTGTGAAACCCGCAATTTTTAGTAATATTTTTAATCATTTTAAATAATGTTTTGTTAAATAAAATTTTGTGTTAAAAATAATATTATTTATTATATTGGTTAATTCATGAAAATTATTTCAAGGATTTTTGATTGTCAACCCAGACCCGAACCCGGTTCAAACCAATTTGAGAAGAAAAAAAATCTTTTTATATTAATATTAGTTATATTTTCTAAAAAGGAAATTATTTTATAGCCTTTAGCCCAAATGCTTAATCTCCATTCTCTTAGGCCTATAACCCATTATTTAACCCATATAATTCATTTAAGCCTTAAGGCCATTTACTTAATCAGACCTTTAACCCAATAGTTCTAAAATCTTAAGCCCAAAGAGTTAAAGCCCTTACGCCAAACCCACAGCTCATTTCCTTTGGGCCAATGCAAACTTTTTAATATAAAGTCCAAAACTTTCCAACCAAACCATTAAGGTTTCCTACAGCCAATGCATGGGTATTATTTCTTAAGCTAATGAATGGCTTTCTTTAGTTAGGAGAGAAAGAAGCTTTAACTTTCTGTTGGGAGCTTTGGGTTTTTCCCAAACCGAAGGCTTATCGGCTCTTCTCCCTGGACTCAACCGATGGCTTTTCCCCTCCCCTGGCCGCCGGCCATTACGGCTGAGACTCCTCCCTCTCCCTAAATTGGTAACTCCCAAACCCAATTTTCCCTATATATATATAGCTTCTTCCTCTCCATCCTCCATCACCATCACTTTCCCCAAATTTCTCCCAAACTCACCATTCTCCGGCGAATTTTCCAGCGACCCGAGCTCCGGATCCACCGTCGGCGACCCGACCGGTGCCCGACCCCCGATCCCGAGGCCGTCGCTCCCCGTGGCCGCCCGCCGCCGTCAGACGACCCGCAAGGCCCATTCCGGCCGTCCGATCGCCGGCGTTCGCCCCGTTCGCCCCTGGTTGCTTCTCGGTGCTGACCCGCGTGGCCGTGTGTTCTGTCGGATTCCGTTCCCGAGCATTTCGGTTCCGAGCTTCATTTCGGGTTTTCCGTTGCACCTTTGGTTTGGGTAAACTATAACCTCGAATTTAATTCCTCTGTCAGTGATGAAATCTGGTCCCCGATTCCTTCGGGAACTCGATTTTTCTGGCAATGTAATAATTACGTTACCAATTTGCTTTCCGAAATTCTTCAAAAATTGTTGCTGTTCTGTGATTTTCTGAAATAAAATAAATTCAGATTTTTTCTGTGAATGTTCTCGGGATTTCCGAGAACTAACTCGGAAAAGTTTCTGTGTTTGAATTCTCGGGTTTTTCGAGAAGTTTTCGGGAATAAATTGGAGTTTAAAATTTTAACATAAAAAAAATTGGTTTGGAGAATTTTTGTTCTCTGGGTTCTGTGTATTAATTCAAATTTCCGATGAGTTCGAAAATGTTTACTGTAGTTTATTTCTTTTGTAAAGAAATGGTATTTGATATATTTCGGGTTTTCGGGAAATTCTGTTCTCATTTCGGAATGCTGGATTGGCTTTGGAAAAAGACTATTTTATGGTATAAATATATATCCCTGGTTTGGGACTGTTTTACAGGAATCTTGGAAGCATTTCCCAGTTTTTGGGTTGACCAAAAATAGAGGGAGTACTGCCGAATTTTTTGTAAAATTATAAAATGATTTTTGAAATGATTTTTAGTGATAATATTATTATTTGGGCGACAACCTTACCGGTCAATGGGCCCCAGTGAAATGCAAACGCACCGGTCCGTCCGGACGTTGAGGCAGAGTAGCTGAGTTTGACAAATGGACCAGAGTCTGAGACACCTATTATTTTAATTTAATTGTTAGTTTTATTATTATTATTTAATTGTAGATAATTTCGGGACTAACCTGTTTTCTCTTATTTAAATTTATAATTAAATTTGTAAGGGCATAAGCCCAGTTTCTATTAAGTGGTCTGTAATATTGTAGTGTAGCGTTTTTACTTTATTTTCTGGGATTGTGGTACGCGTAGGAACAATTAAAATACTATTAAATTAAATAACTCATGATTTCCTCATCTTTAAGTAAAAGAAAATATATTTTTATATATAATTGTAGAACGTCAAAGTTTTCCAATAAATAGATAAATACCAAGTTTTGTACGTAATTTGATAAATACAAGTTTTTCCTGAAAATTGAATATAAATTGAATTTCTTAAATTCAACGCACTAGTAAATGTTGTGTTGTTGTGTTAGCTAATTAAATAACTAAAAATGATTAGGGTACAAATAGAGATTGTAATTAGATCATTTTAGTATTGTGATTCTGAGACAAATTACCGGAATGTAGGATTTCAAGGAAGAGCGTGACCTTTCGAATCCCGAAGTACAAATCTCGTCCAATTGGAATTTAAGGCAAGTACATTTTGTGTAGATTTACAATTGTCTTAGCAATCTTTTCATTGCATGTTTAAACCACTGTTCAAACACGAAACTCCTTCGGGAGTACTGATTATACTGTTGGGGACTGGGGGAGTAGTGTGGTGGATATGACCAAATCCAAACTTAGGTTAACTACTGTGTTAGGTTTTCCCTCTATCACAAGGGAACAAGCCATACCGTATCGCTAGGATACTACTGCACCCAAACCGGTCATATTCATTACCTATTCAACACTTTACTGTAACAATTGCAAAAACTGTTCTTTCTTCAAACTGTTTAAAACTGCAAGTTCATATTGTTAATGGAATTGTTTAATTTGCATGAATTGTACTTTGCTCCTTTCCTGACTGGATCCCCGTAGGTACTCCTGACGACTCAGAGCTGATGATCAGTAGTTACTACGATCCCGACCTGTACCCGGCGGTACTTCCACCTGAAGAGGATGATGTGGCGTCAACTTAGATGCTACTTAGAATTTGAGAGTTTTAGTTTCTCTTTTTATTTCCAGTTTATGAACTATGTACTGAAGAACAATTTTTCGTTTCAATAAATGTTGTGGCAAACTTTTAGTTTCAAACTTGTTGTTGATTTACCTGCAAATGGGATTATAGCTTACTGCCGCCGTCTCATCAACGGTGCAGGCTGGGCATGATCCGATTCGACCCAAGTATTTGGGGACCGGGTCGTGACATGTTTTTAGTGGTGGCCCATGCAGGTTTCTAATCAACAACTTAGGAAAAACTTAGAAACAATTAGGAACACTAGAACATCAAATTGCCACAACTTAGGACTGATATTTTTATATTAAATATTTTTTTATAGACGGGTAGGATACCTTGCTTATGTTTGTATCCTAAACCTTCCAGAGAATGGCCACTGACAATACCAACCCTGCTGGAGATGGGATGTCAACACCTGACCATACCCCACCTCCCCAATCAAGTCCGGATCCTACACCTCGGCAGCTGGCCGATCGACCCCATAATACAACGACGGATCCATCATCTTCTCGGACAGAGATGCAGCCCCCTGTGGTTTCGCCCACTCCAGCTGCCCCACCGGTGCCTGTGGACCCCACTGACCTCATAGGTCTGCTAAGAGGAGTGCTAGAAGCCCAGAGAACTCAAGCTGAAGCTCATCGCGAGCAGACGGCCATTATGAGAGAAGGCATGGAGAATGCCCATAACGTGGCAATGGCTGCACTGGAAAGAGGAGAAGCAGCTCAACAGGAACCAAGGCCTGCCAAGGTAAACATAAATTTAAGGATTAATTTATGTAATAATAGGGCCATTTAATTAATGGAAATTATATTGCCAAGGTGGACGATATTGAGAGCTTTAAGAAGCAGAACCCTCGACCCTTCAAGGGAACCGAGGGAATCGTCTATGCTGACGAATGGCTCGACAATATGGAGCGTCTCCTGAGCGTCGCTCGACTTCCAGAAGACCTCAAGGCCGAAGCAGTGGGACTCCAACTGCAGAATGTAGCTAGCACCTGGTATCGGAATGAACCCCGACTCCAGGATAGGCAGGTTGATTGGGACACCTTCAAGAGGTTGTTCCAGAGGAAATTCTTCCCAACTTCTGAGATGCGGGAGATGGAGCGACAATTCCAGAACCTGAAGCAAGGCAATATGACTGTGGGAGAGTATGCGACAGAATTCGGCCAGCTCAGCCGATTTGCCAAGAACATGGTGGCTGATCCTGCTGATCGTGCTGAACGATTCAAGTATGGACTTCGAGAGGAGATTCGCACTTATGTGATCTCTGGCGGAGCTAAGACTTATGAGAAGATTCTATGAGAGTTTCTACATGTAGAAACACTCCTAGAAAATTTCCATCCTACATCATTGCCACCTAGGATAGAAATGGTGATAGAAATCACCATTGGGAGAAGTTTTTTTCTAAAATGGATTTCTTCCATAGAAATAGGGAAGATAGAAACCCCCATTGGAGATGGTCTAATAGAATGGCCTGCCAGGAATGGAAAATAACTAAGTTGGCATGATGGGCTTCTAACTGACTGAATATTTATACAAAATATTAAATAATATATAAAACTAGTTGAACAAAATAAAGGGGTAATCTTATGAACAAAATGATTTTATAAATTACAACATTGTTTTCCCAAAATAGAATTTCAAATCTATGAAATAATTTTATAACTCAAAAATTAGTTCATAAATTATTCAAAAATAGAAATTCGAATCTAGGTAGTTACACCAAGTACTCAAGAATCGATCTTGTTCAATCATATAAGTAATAAATAGGAAAACAAACCTAACACACACATGATCACCAAAGTTCACTTGTGTCATTTGAGTACATCGTACAAATCATAACTTCGAAGACAAATCCGATAAAATTGCCATATGCATGTCTCCTCAAATATACATCAATTTTATATAACTAGCTGTCTAAATCTTCTAGAATCTTGTAGAGCCATCTTATGTGCTGATCTCCATGACCTAATATGTCAAATATCCAGTCAGGATGGAGCAAAGTACATCTAAACATAATGTCAGAAAATATAAAATAAAGCAATAAAATAAATGCATAAATAAAACAAAAAAATGAGGCACTAAATGTTGTCACAAACATGAAACCTGCAATGGTAGCACCTACTTCTTAGGATTTAGAAATTTTGACTAAGAATTTGATTTTGGGATCATAAGGGGTCGTAACTAAGCCTATAGACATAGTATGCTAAAATTAGGTCACATTTGGACACTAGGGTCTCTAGATAGCCCATATATTTTATTTTATTATTTTAGATTTTTTAGAAAATTTGGAGATTTTAGATAATTAATACCTATAGTTTTATTATTTTTATAGGCTTCTAGAAATCACTGTAGGGATATACAAAGGTTCTACGAGACCAAGAATTTTTATTTAGGCTCTAATCACCTAAAAATATTTTCTAGAATTTTTTGCGATTTTTTTTTGAATTTATTTGAATTATTTGGAGTTAAAATGATTTTTATTTGAATTTCTAAATTTAAAATAAACAATTACCCAGTCAGCCGTCGGGCCTACCCGTCAGCCACTCAGCTAAGCTGGGGCGGCCCAGCTGTCAGCCTGATGGGCGTTGACTGGGCTGGTGGTTGCCAAATTTGGCAGCCGAGACGCCAGCTCAGCTCCAGCCGAGTCCGATAGCTTTCTAGCCGTCCGATCTGGGCGAAGTAGGCAGGATGCTGCCATGTGTTACCGACACAGAGCCACCGAATCAGTTATGTGTATATATATATATATATATATATATATATATATATATATATATAAATTTTTTTTGAACAAAGGGACTTTATTGATGTATCAGGTGCAAAATGCCGAAGCCTATACAAGTAAGTGCGCCAAGCGCGAAAGGAAGCCCCAAAACTGGAACCAAAAAAGACCAAGCGCAACAAAAAGGGACAATCCGACTAGATCAGCGCCTGCCAAAAACATGTAGGTGCTTGTGAGCATCTACTGTTGATGCGGAGACACTACCGGAGGACTTTCCTGAGAAGCTTTTGAAGGTTGAATTGGTGACCTTCGTACCTAAATTTGTTTTTGTTCTTCCGTAGCACACAAATGCCAACGGTTGCGACGATCTGAGGCCCATGAGAGGATCCCCAGCTGGCAAGGATATCGTTGAAGCTTCCAGTATGGGGGGCCTTGCCACATCGCTGAGAAAGAC